>CAUYQU010049276.1:0-82934 GCA_963574635.1 Cheracebus regulus | reverse complement strand
TTTGTGAAAACATTCGGCCGTATCCCCAAAAAATTTTTTTTTTTTTTTTTTTCAAAAAAACCTTACGTTCTTTTTCCTGGCTTTTTTTTTTTTTTTTTTTTTTTTTTTTTTTTTTTTTTTTTTTTTGCTAAGGATTGGTTTTGGCCTTGGGTCACGAGGCATAACCATACTTAGACTGTCCACATGGAGAATCTGGTTTGGATGGCTCTGAAGGTCATTCTTTCTTAGTTTGTTCATCAGCTGCCGATCCTCCCTCTCCTGGGTTTGAACATAGCAAGAAGAAGTGAACCCAGGATATCACACAGTAACCCAGTTTTAAATCTGTGCCCTTTTTACTACATCTTTCTCTTGCTCCAGTGTAATATTTCAGCAATCTTGTTTATGCTATTTGTTTACAAGATTAATGTGGATAGTGATTCCTAGGACATGTTATCTAAATTATTATGTAAATCTTGCCAATTCTGGATTCATAGCAAAAAAAAATTATCTAATTAATTTAATTTATACCTCCAAAATTTGTTAGAAATCTATTTTACTGCAGCACCTGGTCAACTTCTGACATCCCAAAGATGAGTAATACCCATCCCTTCCCTTTGAGGAATTTTATATTCCATCCATATAACAATTGCACTGTTTCTGGTTGATGGTTTCTGACATTTTTCTGGAAGTTATCATTAATATTTCCTCTTTCCCTCTTGCTGAGAATTTTGATTTCTTAGTTTGCTGGTTAAACATATATTGCTTGTCAGAATATTCATGACCACTAAATTCCTTCAGTAGACCCTGGAAAAAACTGAGCAAATAATATACAGCAGTTCTCCTGTATATTATTTGTATACAGCAGGAGAACTGCTGTATATTATTGTGGTTTTCCACAAAGTGGGCAGTGCTTGGGGCATTCCCCAGTGTAGAGCCTCTTGAATTATTCAGAAGAGCAATTTCTTGTGAGTGCTATTTGATAGATATAGTAGAGTTACCATATTAAAGTCTGTGTTCCTGATTTTGCAGATTAAAATTTGATACAAGAACAAGTAAAGTTTGAAGTGAAACCTCATAAACTACCATTCACTGTGATAGATTAAGCAGAATTGCTTAGAAGTGTTAAATTAGACTAAATTGAATTGCTTTGATAATTAAACAGCTACAAGGAGGAGCTGTTTGAGCAGGATTAGGTGTCTTACTTGGAGGGCTGCAACAAAGCTCAGCTTCCCTGGAACCAGGCCTTTTTTCCTTCATGAGGCAGAGGGTGAGAGGTGACTCCAGATGCTCACCCTGGGCATGGGACCAAATTGAGAACTAGTTAAAACAAGGCTGGGACAGAAACACCTTTCCATGAGACATGCGCACCAGTGTGTTGTGTCAGTTTACCACCACCACAGCAACACCCAGAAGTTACCCTCCTTTTCCTAGAAATTTCTACATAAACCACCCCTAATTTGCATCTGTAGACTTGTATTTTCCTTCCTTTCTTTCTTTCTTTCTTTCTTTCTTTCTTTCTTTCTTTCTTTTTTGAGACAGGGTCTCACTATCGCTCAGGCTGGAGTGTGGTGGCGTGATCTCGACTCACTGCTGCCTCACCTCCTGGGCTCAAGCAGTTATCCCACCTCAGCCTCTGGAATAACAAGGACTAACTATCATCTTGCAGCACCATGCCCAGTTGATTTTATTTTCTGTAGAGACGAGGTCTCACTATGTCACCCAGGTTGTTTTCAAACTCCTGGACTCAAGCAATTCTCCTACTTCAACCTCCCAAAGTGCTAGGGTTACAAGCTGAGCCACTGTGCCTGGCTAGACTTGTATTTTCAACTGTCCACCTCTCCCTGTACGTCCCATGGGCACTCTCATAAAAACCAGAATGCTTCCAACTGTATTCGTCTTCCAAGCCTGTAACTCTTGATATACTCACTGTTGCAAGTCAGAAGCTTGATTTCACCATTGATGTTTTTCTCATGTTTCACATCTCACTCATTACCAAGTCATGCTGGTGTTAATTTCTGATTAACCCTTGAATTTACCATCTTCTCATCCTCTACGCAGAAAGCCTCAAGTGAGGATCAAATTCAGCTATTATCCTGATCTAGTTGGTCCCCATTCTCAATCCACCCTTTTCCAAGTTGATTTCCCAAGGACTTCTAATATAATAAACTCTTTACATCTTTTGCACCAGACTTCTTTGAAAATATATATGCTGTTGACCCTCTCTGTAGAAAACGGCACAAATAAAACTTACCAACAGATTTCATTGATCCTTGGGTTCTCCTGAAGCCTATCCATGATTTATAGGTTAAGAATTGATGATGTAGCTGGGCACAGTGGCTCACGTCTGTAATCACAGCACTTCGGGAGACTGAGGCTGGCGGATCACTTGAGGTCCGGAGTTTCGTACCAGCCTGGCCAACGTGGTGAAACCCTGTCTCTACTAAAAATGCAAAAATTGGCCGGCTGTGATGGTGGGCGCCTGCGGTCCCAGCTGCTCGGGAGGCTGAGGCAGGACAATTACAGCACATTGGGCTCGGGAGGCGGAGGTTGCTGTGGGCTGAGATCGCACCACTGCACTCCAACCAGGGCAACAGAGCGACTCTGTCTCAAAAGGAAAAAAAAAACCAAATTGTTAATGTGACCCATGAAGGGAATGCATTTTCCTTATAATTTTTGGACTGCCACACATTGGTACCGTTAGTTCTTTGAAGGGCCATATTTTTAACTTTAAAACCTATTTGTGGCCAGGCGCGGTGGCTCAAGTCTGTAATCCCAACACTTTAGGAGGCTGAAGTGAGCGAATCACGAGGTCGAGAGATCGAGACCATCCCGGCCAACTTGGTGAAACCCTGTCTCTACTAAAAGCACAAAAAAATTAGCTGGGCGTGGTGGCGCCCGCCTGTGGTCCCAGCTGCTCGGGAGGCTGAGGCAGGAGAATTGCTTGAACCCGGGAGGCGGAGGTTGCAGTGAGCCGAGGTCGTGCCATTGCACTCCAGCCTGGCGCCTGGTGACAGACGGAGACTCTGTCCCCACCCACCCCCCCTCCAAAAAAGACCTATTTGTTAGTACAGCTTTATCTTCACTGTCTCCATGAAATCTTTTGTAACCACAATGACTACAGGTAGTTCTTTGTTGAATTATTAGGTCCAGAATAGAATATGACATTGTGTACTTTATTTCCCTCACACTGTTATTCTCTGATGTGCCATGCTTAACTATCTGCCAGAGATGGGTAAATTATAAAACTCATGTGTACTACTTAAGTTTATATCTTATGCTAGTTTGTAAGAACAATTAAAAGGACAAAGATTTTTTAAAAAGTGGATATAACTATGACCGCTGTACTGCCTGTGAGCTGCTATTCTGGGCACCCTGCCTAGCGTGTAGCCCTCCTTTGTAAAGAGCAGTAGGGCTACTGCTGCTGTTCACTGTTGCTTCAACAGAAGTTTCTGTTTAACACCACTTGCTAGCCCTTGAGTTGTTTCCTGGGCAAAGTCAAGAACTTGGGGGCTTCCCGTCCTGCGTCATCAGGGGAACTATAATTTCCCATGAGTCCCAAAGTTCTCAGGGGTGGGCAGTTGTTTTTTTTCCAGATGAGTCCTGTAGCTAGCTGGCACTCCAAATGCAGATTGCATGGCACCAAGCAGAGCCTTAATATCACCATTGTCAAAACTGCTTAGTCGAGCTTGCACTATAGAAAGGGAGACTGTGAGGAGGTCAACTAGATGTTCTTTCTTTCAGGAAGCATTGCCAATCACCTAAGAGTGAGTTAGTTTCTCTACCAGGAAGCTGTTATATTTTCTGTTGTTCTATGACTTTAGCACATATCACAGTGTATTTTAATTACAATTTCACTTTCTGGCCTCCTCCTCATTTTGTCAGTTCCACAAGGGCAGGGCTTGTGGTTAGGTAAGCATTGACTCCCAGATTCCTGGCAGTGTTTATCATGTGAAAATGCTCTATTACGTTTTAATCAATTATAAATGCAATGCACCGTGGCATTTAAAAGGGTGTGAATTCTGCAGTACAACTGACTGCCTCTTGCCTGCTGAGCAGCCCTAGGTACTGTTAACCTCTTGGTACAACAGGCCCCTCATCTGCAAAATAAGTACAGTAATGGTAATGATCTTGTGATGTTGTGAGATGAATAAGTTAGTAGGAAGAATACTTTAAAGAAAACAGTGTGCAGTTCAAGCTAGTGAATGAGAGACACCCTTAAGATAAAAGCAACATAGAAATGAGGAAACTAGAGAAAAATAGAGCCACAACCAATAGATTATGAAGCAAAGCTTAAACTACCTTGAAACTTCCAATTCTATATAATACATTTCCTTTCTAGTAGTTAAGTCAATTTTATTTTCTTTTTCTATTAAGTTGAAAGAATTCTGACTTACTAGGTACACTTGTTAGTATTTTCAACCTCACAGTTAAGAAATTAGACTTCTTATAATTTAATTAGCATTTCTCTGCTACATTAGTGAGATGAGAATCTCCACATTGCTTATTTTTGTTCTGTCTTTAGTAAATTTTTTGTTGTTGCTGCTTTATGCTAACAATGTTCCTATTTGAGAGTGTATCTATTTTATGGATTCTTAATGATCTGTGCATACATGTATATGTATGTCTTCTGGCCTATATGGTTGATCCTTGAGCAACATGGGTTTGAACTCTGAGGGTCCACTTATACATGGAATCTTTCAAACTTGGATTGAAAATTCCGTATTTATGGGATGTGAAACCCTCATTTACTGATGGCTGTCTTTTTGTATCCACGGGTCTTATAGGGTAAATGTGGAACTTGAGTATGCACAGATTTGGGTTTGCTCAGGTTCCTGAAACCAATCTTTCAATTATACTGAGGGACAACTGGAACACTGTTCTGTTACATGAGATTTAAAGCTCTTTTCTAAGTCTACAAATCTGAAGCTTAGTTTTAAACTATTTATGGTATAATTTCTTGTACTGTTTTAATATTTTAATAAGACCTTTTTCCTTATTATTGCTTCTAGGATCTCATTTAAGAATTCTCACTCTTACTTTATGAAGATATCTTCAAAGACTTTAAAAGAATTTTCTCTTGATATTTAGTCTTCAGTAACACACCTGGGACTAATTTTGAGGTACGATGTTATTGTTGCAAATTTATTGTTTCCATTATGGAAAGCCAGTTGTCCTAGCACTGTTTAATAAAGGAATTCCTCTCCTTGTGTGATTTGTAATGCTTTTGCTATTGGGCACGAAGGACCCATTATTTAATGGGTCTATTTGTGTTTTATTGTTACATTTGTCTATATCTCTACCATCTTCATATTGTCTAAATTAATATCATTTATATAATTAACAAATTTAATATAGTCAATGCGCTTCAACCAATGTATTAATTTTTTAATTGAGGTAAAATTCACAGAAATTTCACCATTTTAACAATTTTGAAATGTACAGTTTAGTGCTTTTGGCACATGCACAACATTATATAACTGCCACCTCTACCTAATTTCAGAATATTTTTGTCACCCCCAAAAGAAACCCTGTATCCACTGAGCAATTTCTCTCTTTTTCCCTCTCTCCCAGTACATGGAAATCACTAATATGTTTTCTATTTTTATGGATTTGCCTATTCTGAACATCTCATATAAGTGAACTCATATAATACGTGCCATTTTGTGTCTGAATTCTTTTACTTAGCATACATTTTCGTGGTTCATTTATGATGTATTGTGTGCCAGTACTTCATTCATTTATGATGTAGCCATTGTATGGCTATGCTATATCTTATTTATTCATCCATCAGTTAATGGACTTTGAGATTCTACTTTTGGACTACTAGGAATAATGCTGCTATAAATGTTCATGTACAAGGTTTTGTTTGAACGTTTGTTTTCAATTATCTTAGAAGTGAAACTGCTATGTCATATGATAATTCTGTATTTAACATTTTGAGGAACTAGCAAACTGTTGTCCTCAAAGCTGCACCATTTTTTCCACCAAAAATGTAGGAGGGTTCGAATTTTATTACATTCTTCCCAACACTTACGATTTTCTATTTTTTTGCATCCACTCTAGTGACTGTTAGGTGACATCTGATTATGATTTTAATTTGCATCTTCCTAATGGATGGCAATGGTTAGCATCCTTTCAGGAGTTTTATCACCCATTTATACATTTGGAAAAATTTATATGCAAGTCATTTGCCATTTTAAAATTGTGCTATTTGTCTTTTTGTTAAGTTGTAACAGTTCTTTTGATATTCTGAATACTAGACTTATGAGATATACTATTTGCCAACATTTTTTTCCCATTCTATGGGTTGCCTTTTGACTTGCCTAATTGTCTTTTGTTGTACACATTTTTAATTTGAATGAAGTTCAATTTATCTTTTTATTTTTTTCTTTCCTTGCTTACATGTTTGCTGTCTTAAGAAACCATTCCATGTGAATTTTAGGAATAGTCAATTTCTTCAGAAAAAAATTGTTGAAATTTTGATAGTAGATAAATTTGGGGAATTTTGCCACTTTTCAATCTATGAACATGGATAATTTTCCATTTACTTAGGTTTTACTTAATTTCTTCCATCAATGTTTCATAGTCTTCAGTATTTTACCTGCTTAAAAATGTATTTTTAAGTATTTTTTCATTTTGATCCTATTTTAAATGGAATTGTTCTTATAATTTCATTTGTAAGGTGTTCATTGCTAGTGGTTATAAATACAACTTTTATATGTCACCCTTGTCTCTCTTCAGTGTGCTGAACTCATTTCTTACCTCTAATAATTCTTTATTATGTATGAATTACTTAGTTGTTCTTATATATAATTCATCATCTATGAAATAAGATAGTTTTACCTTTTTCTTTCTTTCTAATTTGGATGCCTCCTATATCTTTTTCTTGCCTGGTCAGAATTATTTCAGTATAATGTTCAATAGAATGAGTAAGAGGAGAAATTTCCTAGTTGCTAATCTTGGGAGGGAAGACTTTTGGTCGCTCACCCTTAGTTATAATGTTAGCTGTACATTTTTTAGTAGATGTCCTTCATTAGGTTGAGAAAGATTCTTTGTTTTCTTCTTTTTAAAGTATTTTTTATCATGTAAAAGTATGAGATTTTGTCAAATGACTTCTGCATCAATTGAGATCATGGTATGCTTTTTTCTTCATTCTATTAGTATTGTATTTATAATGACTGATTATTTTATGTATTGAACTATCCTCGCATTCCTAAGCTGAATCCCACTTGATCATCAAGGTAAACAATTTTTTATGTCAACTTGGCTAGGACATGATATCCAGATGTTTGACCAAACACTGGTATAGATGCTAACGTCAAAGTATTTTTCACTTGCGATAATATTTAAATCAGAAACTTGAGTAAAGATTACCTTACATATTGGTGTGGGCCTCACCTAATAAGGTAAAGGCCGTAAGAGAAAATAGGTTGAGATTTTCTGAGAAGGAATAAATTCTTCTTCCAGAATGTCTTTGGACTGGAGCTACAAAGTCAAGTTAACCTCGAGTTTCCAGTTGGATAGCCTACCAGGTGGATTTTGAATTTGTTAAATTCACAATTATGTGAGTTAATTCCTTAAAAACAAATATTTGTTTCTGCATATATCCCCATCCTATTGGTTCTTGTCCTCTGAATGACCCTGAATAATATATTCATAGTCTATAGTCATTTTAATAAGTTGCTGGATTCAATTGGCTAGTATTTTGTTGAGGATTTAGGCATTATATTTGTAGGGAATGTTGTTCTGTCATATTTTTTAAATGTTTTCGGACTTTGGTGTCAGGGCAAGAAAGTTCTTATAGAGTGAGCTAAAAATGGTCCCTCCTTTTTGATTTTACAGAGGAGTTTGAGAAAGATTAATGCTAATTTTGTCCTTGATACATTTGGTAGAATTCACAAGTAAAGCCACCTGGTCCTGAGATTTATTTTGTTATTTTGTTGGATTGTTTTTCTTTCCTTCCTTCCTTCCCTCCTTCCCTCCTTCCCTTCTTCTTTCCTTCCTTTCTTTCTTTTTTCTTTCTTTCTTCTTTCTTTCTCTTTCTTTTTTTCTTTCTTTTCTTTCTTTCTTTTCTTTCTCTTTCTTTCCCTTCCTTCTTTCTCTTTCTTTCCCTCCCTCCCTCCCTCCCTCCTTCCCTCCTTCCTCCCTCCCTTCCTTCCTTCCTTTCTTTCTTTCTTTCTTTCTTTCTTTCTTTCTTTCTTTCTTTCTTTCTTTCTTTCTTTCTTTCTTACTTTCTTTTTCTTTCTCTTTCATTTCTTTGAGACAGGATCTTTCTCTCTTGCCTAGGCTAGAGTGCAGTGACATCATCATAGCTCACTGTAACCTTGAACTCCTAGGTTCGAGCAACCTTCTCACCTCAGCTTCCTGAGTAGCTGAAACTACAAGCTTGTGCCACTACACTTGCCTAATTATGTGTTTTTATTTTGTAGAGACAAGGTTGCTTTGGAAAAATGCAGTCAGATTTATCTTAGAGGTTTATCTAAGGGTTCCCAGTAAAAGAGAGCCATTATCCAAGGCTCCATTTGTATAACCATTTGGGATTTGGTGGTCTCTAGGTGAAAAGAAACAAATTTTACAAGAAAGCTAAGTATGAATGGGCCAAATATTAGTATTATGCAAAGAGTAGCTAAAAGGAAAATTCTAGTGCCAAAGATAACAGAATGTTGCCCAGGCTGGTCTCAAATTTCTGGCCTCAAGTGATCCTCCTGTCTTGGCCTCCCAAAACAGTGGGTTTACAGGTGTGAGCCACTGCAGCCTGGCCTGAATTCCATATTTCATATAGCTTTAATCTCCAAAAACAAAGACACGCTCTCTTAGGTGATAAGTTACAAGAAATTAGTTTCTTAAATTGTTAAGAAAAATTTAGTCAGAATTCCATCCTCATTATTACTACTTAGATATTTTGTATAACTGGCAACTTTCAAGGGAGCCACTTGAACTATTTTTTTTCAAACTCAGACCATTCATATTTTTCAAACTGTGCATTTGGTATTCTAGCTCGGGGCATAAGAATTACTAAGACAATTTAAAATATGTTTAAAATTTTTAAAAATCATAAAATCATGAAAACCAGCCGACAATCAATATATATTGAATAAAGGATAGTAGTGGATACCAAGGGTTGATTAAAGACATCAAAATATTTATGTAGGGTTTAGATGTTTTCCTTTTGGCAGCTAGTAGTTGATGACTTGAAACGTTTTAATGCCCTAATATTAAAAAAAAAAAAAAGGAAAATCCTACTTCGTACTTCTTTCTGCATGTTGAGCCATTTACCTGAGCTGATACCAAAGGGATGCTATGACTTCAGGTGTCCTCATGGCAGCCATGACATTTTCCAATAGGAGGAGGGTGTGACTGAGGGTTTCCTTGAAGGATGGTCTTGCCCAACCTCAGGCTTGACCATATGGGGTTACCGGGAGACTTTTATTGAGCACAGTGATAGTACAATAAGTATGACTTCCCCTCCAGAGGATGGGCCACATCTCTAACCCACCTCTGGAATTCCTGTCTCATCAGAGATCTGTTGGGGTCTCCTAGGCTACACTCACTTAGAAATAAATCAGCAAGACACTGGGTAGGCAGAACTTGTTCACAATGCTTTGGAGAGAAAAAAAGGAAGCAAACCGACACCATGTTTCAGTTAAGCATTTAAAATCAGTTCAAATCTAGTATTTCAATTTGGAGCTTCACCTGGGAGGGACAAAGCCTAGCTTCTCATCATGAGACAGGGTAGCAAATTCTCAAGTGATTTTCTAAACTTTCAAGATCATCAGGAGTCCATTGATCTGCTTTCCTCTCTCCTGATCATCAGGAACAGTTTTCTGCATTCTTATTAGCCTTGTCATTGAGTTCCAAGGAGAAAAATACAGCGAATGCCTTAGTTACTCGCCTGGTAGCTGGAGGAGGCGGAGATCCTGGAGGGTGCGGGCTGGTGATACCCTTTTATACTATAGTGAAAATGAGGAATGTATAAACATATGCAGGTATTTCTTTAATTTGGGAAGCTTCCTTTCTATGTCTGAAAATATTCAGTCAATTCCATCTGTTCTGATGTACATTTTACACAGACAGCTGTATGGGCATTTGCCAATTGCCTGGCCTTAGCTAGATAAGCTGCCAGAATGTGGACCCAACACTGGCTAACCCTGTTTAGCTTTAAGCTTTAAGGTCACATTGTGAGGGTTAATGATGGGTGATGAAGGAAAGAACCTCTGTGCCAATGTATTCATCATGATAAAAAACTTTACCTTTGGTCAGATAAGATGGCATCTTTATAAGATGCAAATTCTGACACATTTGCGAAGTCTGGTTGATTTCAAATCCACTGAAATTTGTTTTTGCTTTCATGTCTGCTCAAGCAGGAAAGATACTAGCAGCAAGAAATCTTATCAGACTGCAAGTTAGTTATTTTCAGTTCTAATAATTGTAGATTTCATTGTATCAATTTCTGGTGCTCTAAAGCATGTCCACCTTTTTGCTTCTACAAATTGATTAAGCTTTTTATTTGATATCACAGGAGCCTCTAGAGAGTTCTAACCTATATTTCAACCTTTGAAGAAATTCATACCCACAAGATATTTCTGCTGGACAATCTTCAAGGTCATTAATCCAATGCTTAGAAATTTTCAGCCAAGAGTAGATTTAATCATCACCTTTCTCTACGTGTCTCTTCATAGCATGATTCAAATGCTGTTTTGCCTTTTAAGTTTCTTAGGAAGTCAGCCTCTATTATATTTGCTTTGAACCTTTAAATGCAGACAGCCAAGGGGATTTTATGACAAAGTATGATAAAATTGATACCATAAAATAACATAAACTAACCAAGAAGTGTTTAAATGTTGATGAAATAAAGTTGAAGAATCATTTTTAGAACTCTTTATATAGTTCTATATACAAATACATCCCAGAAAGTTTGAAGATAATTAAAAAATAGATGTAAAGGTCATGTAAAAGCCACCATAAAATACGAAGACTTTGGTGAGGGAAATTTGGTTTCCACTGTTGAAACAGCATGTTGTAGTGAAAGATTTAGAGACGGTTGAAGCTATGCAGATCAAAATGTCTGGGTCACCTGTGCAGACTCTTTCTTTGCACAGGATATACTAATAAATAAGATTGCCCACATTCTAGAGACCAGTTCATCAGCTAAAACAACCTAGGAAACCTGATTCTTTTTAGATACTTCCAGATGAAAACAAACAAGGCTTAGAGAAAAATTACACATCAAAAACCACGTTGTTAATAAGCAAATTTAGATTTTAATTTCATTCCCTGATGAAACAACAGCTCCTTCAAGTAATATGATTGATATGAGGTAGTATCTTATGTGGCCAGACATGAATATTATGAAGTAATAGTTCCATAGTTCCATCTGAAGACATTTCTTAAAAAAAAAAAAAATTCAGCAAAATGAACTAGACGTAAGTTGGCGTTTGAGAAAATAAATAAGATGACCCCTTAAAAATAAAAACATCATTAAAGATAATTCGTGCCTTTAGTGCTTCATTTTTTTGAGTAATAGAGATGTAGTAACATGCAGTACCTGACAATAAGTGGAGTTTGTTTTCCCTTTAGTTTTATCAGTTTTATTAATGAATTTTGATAGTTTGTCATTAGGTGTAACCTATTTAGGATTTTTGTGTCTTCCAGATAAAGAATGGGGCATTTTTTCACCACGTAATGTCCTTCTTTATTCCTGGTAGTACTCTTTGCCTTGAAACATACTTTGATTTTAACACAGTCACACCAACTGCCTTAGGCTTATTTTTTTTAACATAGAATACTTTTTTCCTTTCTTTATATGACTATATCTTCATATTGAAAATATAAATGGTTGGTGCAAAAGCAATTGTCGTTTCAGACCATGAATTGTAAATCATTATAACAAGGCTGAAGCACATCCTTATTAAATCAAAATAGGAACCATTACAATTAACACAATTTTCCCAATGAGAAATAAGTTTGTTTATTCCTGCAGCATAAAAAATCCATGCTTCAGGATTTGACAAACTCTTGGAAAGCATTTTCTGCATGCTGCTGTTTGTGAAAGTGTTTTTTCCTCCAAAAAGTTGCTGAGATGCTTGAAGGACTGGTAGTCTGTTGGTGAGAGTGCAGGTGAATAGGGAGGATGATGCAAAACTCCATAGCCCAATTGTTCAACTTTTGAAGCATTGGTTGCTTGGCATGCTGTCAGGCATTGTCATAGAGAACAATTGGGCCCTTTATTTTGACGAATGCTGGCTGCTGGCATTGCAGTTTTCAGTGCATCTCATCGACGTGTTGAGAATACTTCTCAGATGTACTGGTTTCAGTGGGATTCGGAAAGCTATTGTGGATCAGGCCAGCAGCAAACCACCAAACAGTGACCGTGACTTTTTTTGTGTGCAAGTTTGACTTTGGGAAGAACTTTTGAGCTTCTTCTTGGTCCAGCCACTGAGCTGGTCCTCGCTGGTCATTGTATAAAATCCACTTTTCAATGCACGTCCCAAATCAATTGAGAAATGGTTCATTGTTGTTGCATAGAATAAGAAAAGACAACACTTCAAAAACGGTTATTTTTATTGTCACTTAGCTCATGAGGCAACAACTTTCCCACCAATCGAGCTTTTCCACCTTTCCAATCTGCTTCAAATGCCAAATGACCATAGAATGGTCCATGTTGAGTTCTTGGGTAACTTCTCGTGTAGTTGTAAGAGGATCAGCTTCATTGATTGCTCTCCATTGTTGTCTTCTGATGGCTGGCCATTATGCTTCTCATCTTCAAGCCACTTGTCTGCTTTACAAAACTTCCTGAGCCACCACTGAAGTGTACCTTCATTAGCAATTCCTGGGCCAAATGCGTTGTTGATGTTGTGAGTTGTCTCTGCTACTTTAAGACCCATTTTGAACTCAAGTAAGAAAATTGCTCAAATTTGCATTTTATCTAACATCACTTCCATAGTCTAAAATAAATGTAAATCAAGCAGCAAGTAATAAGTCATTAGCAAAAAATAAAGTGAGAAATGTGCAGGAAAATGATGTATGATGTAACCACATTTATTTAAGAATATATTCCAATATCAAACAACAAATTTCAGCAATGCAAAAACTGCAGTTTCTTTTGCACCAATCTAATAGATCTCCTCTAAAGACTATATAATTGGGTCATTCTTTTTTATCCAGTCAGATGGACAATCTCTGCCTTTTAATTAGGAGTATTTAGCTCATTTAGTTTTATTGTGATTACTAATGTGATTGGGTTTAAGTCAACCATCTTGCTTTATTTTACATGTTTTTTGTTCTCCTGTTTCTTTCTGCCTTCTTTTGTGTTAGTCAACTATATTTATTGCTTTACTTTATTTTCTTTATTGCCTTCTTAACTGTACTTCTTTGATTATTGTTTAGTGTTGCTAATAATACACATGCTTAATTATCAGAGTCTATTTAGAGTCTATGTATTGTACCTTATTTCATCACATTTTACCCTTAACATCTAATATTTTACATTTTTTACTTTACACTTGTTTCTTTCCACTAATACTTGACACTTCCCACTTCACTCTTGTACTTTACAGTTTAAAAATGTAATAGCCACACAATAGTATAATTCTATCCTACTATAAAATTTCTGTCATATCCTTTACTTATATATACATTACAAACCCCATCATAATTTTATTTTGGCTACAAATGCTTTTAAGTAAATTACAATAATCAGGAAAGCATAATTAAAAAATATTAACCCTCCCATTTACCACTTTTGATTTCTCTTGCTTTCTTCCTGTAGACCCAAGTTTCCATCTGGTTTCTTTTGGCCTTTAGAAAGAATATCCTGTGGGAGAGATTATGACTCTCCCTGTGGGAGAATAATGACTTCTCTCAGCTTTTGTTATCTGAAAACAAATTTATTTTTGCTTTTAAAGGGTATTTTCAATAGGTGTAGATAGAGGTTCATAGTGTTTTCCTCTCAGTACTTTATCTTATCTCATTGTCTTTTGGCCTCTATTATTTCTTATGAGAACCCAGTGATATATCTTATTATTCTTCTTCTGTATAGAATCTTTGTTGTAAAACCTCTAGTTCCTTTTGATCTCTTTTCTTTGTCTTTAGTTTTCAGCAGTATGACTGTAATTTGTTGTGGTATAGTTATCTCCGTATTTATACTACTTGAGGTTCATGGAACTACTTAAATCTGTAAATCAATAACTTTTTCATCAAGTTTCTGACAGTTCCAGTTATTAGTTGTTCAAATAATTTTTCTGCCTCAAGTTTACTTTTTTATCTTTCTTGGATTCCAAGATTATCTGATACTGTGCTACAGATTTCCAATGACCTGTTTATTTTTCTTTGATGTACTCTCATTTTCTATTCTTCAGATTGGTCAATTTCTATTGATTTAGCTATATATCCCCTGACTCTTTTCTCTGCTGTCTCCAATCTGCTGTGAGGGCCAGCCTATGAATTTTTAATTTCAGCTATTTACTTTTCAGGTCTAGAATTTCTATCTGATTCTATTTTATAGTTTCCATTGATCTGCTTATATTTCTTAACTGTTCATTTATGAGGACCTTTTTTTAAAATTATCTGATCATTTTAAACATTGATTCTTTGAACATATTTATGCTTGCTTCCTTAAGGACTTTGTCTCCTAAAATAAGAATCTAGACTATCTGAAATTTAGTTTTATTGTCTGGACTTAAATTTTCCTGTTTCTTCATACGTTTACTAATTTTTGATTGAACACTGGGCATTGTAAATAATCTCTTGTAGCAACTCTAGATTCTGTTATATATATCTGAAAAGAATTGACTCTTGTTCTAGTAGGCAGTGCAGTTATTCTGTGATCAAGTTGACTTATGCTTGGTTTTATACTTTTTTTTGTACAGAACTGTGGAAAGCTTAAGGTACTTCCCAAGCCAGTCTAACTTGTTAGAATTCAATGTGGTAACACTGTCTCCCTGCAGGAAACACCTGAGTTTGGTTCTATACTTGGTTAGGATGATCTAAAACAGCTCTTACTCTGTGATGTGCAGCCTTTGCCATGTCTCAGCTGTATGCCCACAATGTGAAAGATATGTTCTTCAGATCTCTCCACTCTGGCAAAGCTAAAACTTCAGTGTTCTAGGACGGGTGTTCCATCATCATTTCTTGACCTCAATGTCTCTGCACTATATCAATCCTATTTCATTTGCTATCTGTAGGCCTCATGTAGTCTCATCTTGCAAATGCACAGCCCAGCCATTAGCCACAGACTTGCGGGAATTCCATACACGGTTTCTAGATCTTCTTCTTTGCACCTCTCCCTCTTATCTGATGTCATTCCCTGACCCACAGATTTGAGACATGTTAGTTGCCCTGAATTTTGATGTTTGTTCCCTAAGCTCATTGGAATTGGGGCTCTACATCATGGTTGGTCAATCATCCCTTGGCAGGAAGCCAGGGAAATCATGTAGATCACTTCATGGGTTTCCCTTCTCCCAGCGATCCTAGTCTGATGCTGCCAGTTGCTGAATGCACGAAAACAACTGTTGCAATATTCTTTTCAGCATTACCGTTGCTTACAGCTGCAGGGCTAGTTTGGTACCAAGTACTCTAATATGGCAGCCAGCAAATGGGTTTCAGTATCTTTTAACAAGTTTTTAAAGTTATTACATATGCACAATGAAACTTGAAAAATATAATCATACATAATTCATGAAAGGCAATTATAGTTACAGGAAATAATATAATTATTGAAAATACTGATCACACGTACAAAATAATTTAACCAAATTCAGGAGGTGAGGACAAAGAGAAATGGAAAAAAGTGATTTCAGTCAAATTTTCAGTCAAATTTTCTGATTTTTTTCAGCAATAGAGTTTAATACATATTATTTAAAGTTAAGCATTCAGGATTTAAATTATATTATTAAAGTTATAAACATATCCTCTAGAATAGCCAGCGGGAGATAGAAAGGAAGGGAAAGCAGAGGTAATGAAAATAAGCCCAATGCCTAATTTTATAATAAAATGAAGTCAGCAAGCACTATTATCTAGAAATAAGACTTTAACATTACTTAAAGTGACAGTGGTAACTTCCAGAAGAACCAAAAAAACTGAAACTATGAAAACTGGCTTCTTCTGGGGACTACGAGTAGAGTGACAGAAGAAATACATTTTCTAAATTGTGTTTTCTTTTCTTATAATTTGAAATTTCATGGATATAATGTGTATTTACTTTCTTCTTGATTTATTAATACCTATAGTAATTATGCCATTCCTTATTTATTTTATAATATACAGCATTATCCGTTCATATGTGTATATTTTTAATTACAGATATAAAAGAATACAATCAAGTACAGGCTTATTCAGTTCCCAGCATACGTGAGACACATTCGATTAATTCCCATGTACCACTCAGAGTCCTGGGCACTGCATGCCCCAGCATATGTTCTTGTATTTCACATTGCTGTCATTTTAGCACAACTTCAAATATCTGAAGGAAACCCCACACGTCAGATAAGCACCCTTTCTGACTATGGGGTGTCAAACGTGTAGATTTCAGGAAGTATACAAAGCTATTAACTGAATTCATCACTTTTCAGTGGGAAGACACAGACAGAGTGTGCATTTCTAATGTCATCTCGACTCTTTTTCCTCTTGCACATCACTTGATTTCCTGCTCTTCCTGGAATCTCTGAAATAATAATAAAAAAGGAAGGAAGGGATCAATTAAAAATGCCTTTGACTGTGTGTCGTCCTTGGCAGGGCAACACTGGATGCTGTGCTTAAAATGGGGCTTTAGAAAGGCTGTTCAAGTTTAGAGGCTCAATTAAATGTTTTGAACGGTTTATTCCCTGGCAGTGAGTTTAAGCGAATGTGTCTTTAAGATGACATCAACCATTTATGGTTTGGAACTTGGGCTGGAAGTACAGGTTGTCATTGAAATAAAATAGGAGCCTTCCCAGGCTTTATTAGAGGGTTTTTTAGGGTTTGCCATTCTTTTCACCTTGACATTTATGCTAAAATTTAGAGTGTCTGATCTTTCCTACTCTAGTTCCTTTTTTACTAAATGGGGAAAACCATAAAATCCTTGCAGTAGCTGTGAGGAAGAGAAAAGTCAGCTTCACAGCTGCTTTCAAATAGCTCATTGCAGGGGAATTGCACTTTTTGGCAACTGCGAAATCCTTTTGGGATCGATAGGAATCACACTGGAGAAGCCAACTCCCTTAATTTTGATAATGAAATTAACAATAAAATTGCTTATTCCAAACTAAGCCATGTTTATGTTTCCTTCATTCTAATAAAGGTATGTGAAAACTTGATTGCTTTCTCTGGAAAAAAAGAATTGTACTTGTAGACGGTCACAAATCCATGGATCATCTTATTTTCTGGAGAGTGGGCTTTATTTGACTTCCAGTGCCTGTCAATGTGCTGTTAACTTGGACCTAATTACTGGCTCGGAGTATTGGATAAGTGAGCGCTGGGCCATTTGTAGGTTCATGACCACAGGTAGGCACCCAGCAGATAAAACAGGGTAGATTGCTGTGGAAGAAGTCACAGCATCACTTTCAGAAGAGTAAACGTGAAAATAGACATTTGAAGTGTTCTTTTTTAAAAAAGACTTTATAACAAACAGAAACACCCGTGACCAAGTGGTCTTTATAGATTACCACCTCTTCTACCTGGGGCCCAGTCTGAATTCAACCCTTCCACACTCAATTTTGCAAAGATAAGAATAGGAATTCAAGATAAAGACAATAGTAAGCCATACGAGACAAAACTGATATGTATGTCAGAATAAGTTATTTGGCTTTTCTATATTTTCTAATTGCAGAGTTGTTGGGTGAATTCATTAAAGCGCCTCCTGCCCCCACCCAAGCACATACTTGTCTGCGTTTTGGGTGAGCCAACATCAATTGTAGGTTAATGTCAATAAACTGAAGGCAGAAATGGTAAGGTGAGATCAGACATTTCCCAGAAACAGTTCATATCTGGAAACACTGATAAGCTCCCAGAGGCATGGAGATGATATTCTGCAGCGGAGTGTCCTGGCTGAGGCCTTCTTGCCTTGCTGTCTGCCTTCTGTGGACAGGGGCTCTATCACGAGAGGATCAGGAAATGGAATATAATCTATTGCAGGGTTCCTAGAAGGAAGCATGCAGAATGTCCACTTCAAGGTACAGACAGATAAAGAAAGACATTGAAAAATAAGAATCAGCCCAGAACAGGAAACGCTAAAAGGTTACGAACAAAAGTATGCTTTTAATTAAAGAAATGGCATCCCTAAGATTATTTTTTCAAGGTTTTGAGAAATCTATCTTTTCTTATTCTAAGTCTTCTAGATTTAGAATTGCTTCATTATTAATTTACATTGCAAAAGTAATATGTAAACATGGTTAAACAGTTAACCTGAATCAAAAGAAAAAATCAAATATAGATTCCTGTCTTGATATCTACAGTCTCACTCTGTGTATTTTATCACTATTCATGGTTTTGCTTCTTCTGTAAACAATTCCCAGAAATTTTATTTTCTTACATATAGGCACGTGCACACAAACACACACACATACATATACACACACACCCCACACAGATTCTTTTTGGTCTTTTTGGAGAAATAAAAAAGCATAATAAAATAACCACATTATTATTTGAAACTTGAGTTTTTATTTAACATTATAACCTGGGGATCTTTGAATTCCACTTCATACAGCTTCTGCCCTTTTTTAAATGTCATTATAGAAGAGAATGTACACATTACCATAATGCCCTCAGCTTTCCGACTTTTCCTAGTGGTTTTTGTTTTGTTTTGTTTTGTTTTGTTTTGTTTTTGCTATTTTAAACAATGCTGCTGTGAACATCCATATAGGGTATGTCTTTGTGAACTTTATCTGTAAAACAAATTCCTTAAAGTGGAACTGATGAGTTAATTTCATTAGAGAATAATCCCATTTTTATAATTCTTATAATCCTAGCAATTTGCCCATTTGAGAGTGCCTACAGGTAACAATTGCTTTGATAATACTGTTTTAATTTGCATATCTTTAGTTAGACATTGAGTCTTAGATTTTATTTGCCATTTATTTACTTTTCTCTTTGTAGCCAATGTTCATTTTTCTAAGGTAGTATCTTCTTTTCTCTAATGATTTGTATAGCACTTTACTGCTCACATTACAAAACTTTTTCTTTATTAAATGCCTTTTCCTCAGATTGTTTTTTCATTTCTTTTGTTTATAATATGATATCACAAATTTTATGTTATAAAATATGTGCTTACATTGATCAAACTTGTCCTTTCAGCTTCTAGGTTTTGTGTTTTGCCAAGAAATACTTGTTTACTTCTAGATAATATTAAAGATAAAAGTCCTGTCAATTTTTTTTCTTCTAATAGTTTTATCCTTTCATTTTTTTAACTTAAATATTAGATTTACTTGGAAATAATTTTGGTGAAAAAAGTAGGAATTTGAAATGTCTAATCTTTGATATTTTCCTTATGGAAAAGGGATGCCACCTTTATCACATTTAAAATTGCCAGATGTATTTTGTTTATGTTTGGCTTTTAATATGTCTCTCCCTGATTTCACTGCCTCTTTCTGGGTCAATTCTCAACTATTTTAGCTTTTGCAGTTTTCAAGTGGATATTAAGATCTGCTGGGGCTACTATGTGCTAGTTTATTTTTTGACAATTTATCTGGTTTTCTTGTGCTTTAATTTTTCTCTATGAAATTTAAAAGAGCTCATCAATTCTCCCTCAGAAATCTCCTTAGTGTTTTGATTAGGACTGGAATGCATTTACAGAGAAAGTGAGGACTGGCATCTGCACAATATCAGATCTTTTTAGCCAAGTAAAATTGTGTGTTTCAATGTATTTAAGACTTCTTTGATGCCTCCCAGAAGGAGTTTTTCTTTTTTGTTGTTATTAACTTTCTTCTTAATATTAAAGAATATTGTTTTTTCTACTGTTTTAAGTTTTAACTGGTTGTTTTTCACATACACTATAGGAGAGCTATTGATTCTAGATATCAAACTTTCCCTAACCAGCACACTAAATTTTCTTACTGTTTCTATTGATTTTTAACAGTTGCTTTTCTTGGCTATGTAATTATTATCAGCAAATAACAATAACTTTGCTGCTTCCGTTCTGAATTTTGTCTTTTTTTTTTTTTTTTTGAGACAAAGTCTTACTCTGTTGCCCAGGCTGGAGTGTAATGAAGTGATTTTAGCTCACTGCAACCTCCGCCTCCTGGGTTCAGGTGATTCTCCCACCTCAGCCTCCTGAGAAGCCGAGATTACAGGCGCCCACCACCATGCCCAGCTAATTTTTGTATTTTTGTAGAAATGCAGGTTTCACCATGTTGACCAGGCTGGTCTTGAACTCCTGATCTCAGGTGATCCACCCACCTCAATATCTCAAAGTGCTGGGACTACAGGCGTGGGCCACCGTGCCTGGCTTGATTTTTATCTTTTATTTCTGTTAATTGCATTGCTATTTTGAGAACAATATGATATAAATTTATTTTGTTTTAAATATTAAGTAGGATTATGGAAAACAAAAGTGCCCCAACATACAAAGTACATTATCCTGCCTGGAGGTGGAAATCCATCAGCGCACAATGAGCAAATCAATCCCACCAGCCTCAACATCCACAGAGGGAACTGGAGTCTCCAGTAACAAGGTGGTACCTTGCACCTGCCCGGCGGCTGACTCTGTTCTTCGTACCAGAACCCAACCAGAAGCTGAGCCCACAGTGATGCGGACCTTACTCATGCAAGCTTTAAGTTTTCAGATAAGTACAGGCATACCTCATTTTATTGTGTTTTGCATTAATGCACTTGGCAGACTTTGCATTGTTTACAAATTGAAGGTTTGTGGCAATCTTGCATCAAGCAAGCCTGTTGGTGCCATTTTTCCAAAAGCATGTGCTCACGTTGTGTCTGTGTCACATTTTGGCAATTCTCATGATATTTAAAACTTCCCATGAGAAGTAAATTACTGTTATTTCTATTTATTAGTGAAAAAACAGGACAAACTGCTTAACTTCTTTCAGAGTATTAAAAAGAAACTACAAAAGAGGCATTCTTTATAAAGGCAATACCAAGACAAGACTACAGAGTAATGTCTCACATGGAGGTATTAATTTTGACAAAAGACTTTAGTAAGCTATTTGGCTTTCAGTTTTTAATTTATTATACATTTGTAATTTTTATTTTTAAGTGTAAAATTTTGTTGAATGATTTTCTGCTTCTAGTGAGATGATTTCACATATATCCATGTAGGGTTTTTGTTCTGTGATTTGTTTATGAGGTGACTAACATTACAGATTTGATAAAATTGAATGATTCTTGTATTTCTAAAATAATCTTACTTTGCAAGCTGTACTTTGTTGATACATTGCAATAGTAATTTGCTACTTATATACTTGGGATTTTTGAATCTGTGTTAATAATTAAGACAGTTTTATTTTCTTCCTTTCAACTGTCATTTTCCAATTTGGATTTCTAGGTTATTCCAAAGTCATAAATGAGTTGGGAGCTTTCTTTTTATTTCTGTTTTCTATAATAGTTGAAGATACAAATTATCTTCAGATCTGATGAGCTCTAGAAGGAAAACTAGAAAACTGTGTAGTCCTTTGTCTTTTTATGGAGTGGGGATGTGTGAGGAATATTTGTGGCTACTGATGATTGTTTTAATAGTTATGACAAATTTTCTTATGCTATCTGGATGGGAAAGGATTTTTAAAACAAGTTAGGAAACCCCTCAATGATGAAAGGAAATTGAGAAATATGACTGCATTAAAATTAAATATTTCTGTTTAGCAAAAGATTTCATAAACAAATACAAGGTAAGCCATACCTTAGTAGAATATATTTGCAACAGATATAGGTTGAATTATGTTCCCTGCAAAAAATATATATTAAAGTCCTAACACCTAATACCTCAGAGTATGGCCTTATTGGGAGATAGTGTAGTTACAGGTGTAATTATTTAAGGTGAAGTCAGACTAGATTAGGCTGGGCCTCCAATTCATTATGGCTAGTGTTCTTATAACAGGAGAAAAATTTGGACACAGACACAGATTTCCAGAGAGAACACCATGAAGAAACATGGAGACCCAGACACAGAGGGAGAAGGTCCTACAAAGACAGAGGCACAGACCAGAGGGATGTGGCCACCAGCCAAGGAATGCCAGGGGCTACCAGAAGCCAAAAGAGGCAAGGAGGTAATCTCCCATAGAGGCTTTGAAGAGAGCACAGCACTGCTGACACCTCGATTTAGAACTTCCAGCCTCCAGAACTGTGAGAATAGGTTTCTGTTGTTTGAAGCCGTCTAGTTTGTGGTTCTCTGCCACAGTAGCCCTAGGAAAGTAATACCTACGGATCATGTCCAGAAGATATTAGGAAACCCTGCATATCAATTTAAAAAAGACAAATCATCCAATAGGAAAATGGGCAAAGGATTTAAATGGGGGAAACTGCAGAAGAGGAAATAATCATTATTATCGTAGGAAAACAACTCAACTTCCTTATTTGCCAGGGAAATACCAAGTAAAACTGTCAGGAGCTATTTTCAGCACACTACATGGAAATGAATGAGCAAGCTGGATACAACTTGGTGTTTGCAAAGATGTGGGGAAAAAACATCATGGGTGGAAGTGCATATGAGATTCCCATGGCTGCTGTAACAACTCATCACAAATTTCAAGGCTTAAAACAATGCAAGTGTGTTATTTTCTAGTTCTGGAGGTTGGAGCTCTGGCACGGGCCTCAGTGGGTGAAAATCAAGGTGTTACCAGAGCTACATCGCTTTTGGAGGGCCTTGGGAGCATCTGTTTTCCAACCTTTTCCACCTTGTAGGGTATGGTCCTTTCCTTGGCTCATGGCACATTTCTCCATCTTCCTCATTCTCAAGTCTTTCTCACATGGTGTCACTTTGCCACTGACTGTCCTGCTTCCCTCTTCCATTTTTAGGGACTCATGATGACACTGGGCCCACCAGGAGAATCCAGGACCATCTCCTTATTTTAAGGTCAGCTGATTAGGAAGCAATTTTATCACAAACTTAATTCTCCCTTGCCTTGCCACATAACATCTTCACAGGTTTTAGGGATTAGGATGGGGACTTCTTTGGGAGACCATTAATCTGCCTATCATAAAGTGTTAATTGGTACAACTATGTTAGAGAATAATGTCATGTTCTGCTTCCAGGCATCGTTTTAGAGAAACACTCACCATATATGGAGGGAGACACCTAAGAGGATGCTCTTCGTAGCTGTCTCTATCAGCAGAACAGTGTTGAAGAGCAGCCTGGTTCTCCATCAGCAGAGGGAAAAATAAGTACAATCAGACCTCATTTCATTGCATTTTGCTTTATTGCACTTTGCAGCTATTGCATTATTTACAGGTTGAAGGTTTGTGGCAACCCTGCATCAAGCAAGTCTGTTGGTGCCATTTTCCCAATGCCATGTGCTCACTCTGTGTCTCTGTGTCACATTTTGATAATTCTCACGACATTGAAAATGTTCTCATTATTATTACATCTCTCATGACGATGTGTATTTAGTCATCTTTAATGTTCTCATTGTAAATGTTTTGGGGTGCCATGAATCACATCCACATCAGACAGCAAGTGTAATTGAGAAATGCCTGAGGTCTGGCTGCACAGCTGATGGACTGTTCCCCCATTCTCTCCCTCTCCTCGCACCTCCCTATGCCCTGAGACACAGTGTTGAAATTCAGCCAATTAACAACCCTAAAGTGCCTTCTAAGTGTTCAAGTTAAAAGAAGAACTGCAAGTTAAAAGAAGAGCTCACTTTAAATCAAAAGCTAGAAATGATTAA
Source organism: Cheracebus regulus (assembly GCA_963574635.1). NCBI lineage: Eukaryota > Metazoa > Chordata > Mammalia > Primates > Pitheciidae > Cheracebus > Cheracebus regulus. The sequence goes on along the minus strand of CAUYQU010049276.1, from coordinate 59,151 downwards.
GCTGAATGAAGAAGACATGCTGAAAGCAGAAATTGGCTGAAAGCTGGGCCTCATATGCCATACAGACAAGTTGTGAATGCAAAGGAAAAGTTCCTGAAGGAAATGGAAAGTGCTATTCCAGGGAACACATGAACGATAAGAAAGTGAAACAGTCTTCTTACTGATATGGAGAAAGTTTTAGTGGTCTAGATAGAAGATCAAACCAAACACAATGTTCACTTAAACTAAAGCCTAACCCAGAGGAAGGCCCTTGTTCTCTCCAATTCTTTGAAGGCTGGAAAGGTACAGACTCTGTAGAAGAAAAGTTTGAAGATAGCAGAGGTTGGTTCATGAGGTTTAGGAAGAGAAGAGCTCTCCATAACATGAAAGTGCAAGGTGGGAAGCAAGTGCAGATGGAGACGGTGCAGCAAGTTATCCAGAAGATCTAAGACCACTGATAAAGGTGGCTACATTAAACAGCAGAATTTCAATAGAGACGTAACAACCTCATGCTAGAAGATGCCATCTAGGACTTCCATAGCTAGAGAGAAGTCAATGCCTGGCTTCAAAGCTGCAAAGGGCAGGCTGACTTTCTTGTTTGGAGTAATGCAGCTGGTGCCTTTAAGTTGAAGCCAATGCTTATTTACTATTTTGAAAATCCTGGGACTCTAATAATAATGTTAAATTGACTCTGCCTGTGCTCTATAAATGGAAAAACAAAGCCTGGAGGACAGCACATTTGTTTACAGCATAGTTTACTGAATATTTTAAACCCACTCTTGAGACCTACTGCTCAGAAAAAAGATTCCTTTCAGAATCTTACTGCTCATTGACAATGAACTTGGTCATCCATGAGCTCTGATGGAGCTGCACAAGGAGGTGAGTGTTTTCATGCCTGCTAACACAACATTCATTCTGTAGCCCATAGATCAAGGGGTAATTTCAATTTTTATATCTTATTAGTTAAGAAATACATTTGATAAGGCAATAGCTCCTATAAAAACAGAGTGGTACCTCTGGAAGACCTGAGAGAGGTAAACTAGAAATCTGGAAAAGATTCACCATTCTAGATGCCATTAAGAACATTTGCATCTCATGGGAGACAGTCAAAATATCACCATTAACAGGAGTTCGAAAGAAGTTGATTCCAACCTTCATGGGTGAATCTGAGGGGCTCAAGATTTCAGTGGAGGAAGTAACTGCAGATATGGTGGAAACAACAGAGAACTAGAACTAGAAGTGGAGCCTGACCATGTGAATGAACCACTGCAATCTCCTAATGCAACTTTAACAGGCCTGTGTGGTGGCTCATGCCTGTCATCCCAACATTGTGGGAGGCCGAGGCGGGTGGATCATCTGAGGTCAGGAGTTTGAGACCAGCCTGGCCAATGTGGTAAAACCCTGTCTCTACCAAAAGTACAAAAATGAGCCAGGAATGGTGGCAGATGCCTGTAATCCCAGCTACTCAGGAGGCTGAGGCAGGAGAATCACTTGAACCTGACAGGTGGAGGTTGCAGGGAGCCAAGTTTGTGCCATTCTACTCCAGCCTGGGACACAGAGTGAGACTCTGTTTCAAAAACAAAAAAACACAAAGAAACTTTAACAGATGATGAGTTGCTTCTTCTTCTTTTTTTCCTTTTTTAAGATGGAGTCTTGCTCTGTCGCCCAGGCTGGAGTGCAATGGCGCAATCTTGGTTCACTGCAAACTGCTTCCTGGGTTGAAGTGACTCCCCTAACTCAGCCTCCTGAGTAGCTGGGATTACAGGCACCCATACCACGCTCACTAATTTTTGTATTTTTAGTAGAGACACGGTTTCATCATATTGGCCAGGCTGGTCTCAAACTCCTGACCTTAAGATCCACCCGCCTTGGCCTCCCAAAGTGCTAGGATTACAGGTGTGAGCCACCTCGCCCAGCCAAGAAGTTGCTTCTTATGAAGGAGCAAACAAAATGGTTTCTTGAGATAAAATCTACTTCTGGTAAAGATACTGTGAACGTTGTTGAAATAATAAGCAATTTCAAATTTTACATATTTTTTTCTTTTTTAAAAAAATTTATTTTATTTTAAGTTTCAGGATACATGTCAGAATAAATAGTTAATGCATGCGGGGCTTGATACCTAGGTGAGGGGTTGATAGGTGCAGCAAACCACCATGGCACACATGTATGTAAATTTTACATGAATTTAATTGGTAAAGCAGCAGCAGGATTTGAGAGGATTGACTGAAGTTTTGAAAGAAGTTCTATTGTGGGTAAAATGCTATCAGACAGCACCACATGCTACAGAGAAATGTTTTGTGGAAGGAAGAGTCATTAGATGCAGCAAACTTCATTGTTGTTTTATTTTAAGAAATTGCCATGGCCACCTCAGCCTTCAGCAACCACCACCTTGATCAGTCAGCGATCATCAACATCAAGGCAAGACCCTGGACCAGCAAAAACATTCCAACTTGAAGACTCAGATGCTCCTTAGCATTTTTTTTCTTTTTCTTTTTCTTTTTCTTTTTTTTTAGCAATAAGGTATTTTAAAATTAAGGTATGCACATTGCTGTTTTGGACATAATGCTATTGCATACTTAATAGACTACAGTATAGTAAACATAACTTTTATATGCACTGGAAAACAAAAAACTTCATGTGACTTTCTTTATTGCAATATTTGCTTTATTGCAGTGGTCTGGAACTGAACGGGCAATATCTCTGAGGTATGCCTGTAAATAGTGGTTTGTTCATACAAGGAAATACCATACACTAGTTAAAAATTAATGAACTAGATTCACATGCCTCTGTGTGGATAAACAAACAAAACGTAATTTTGAGTTAAAGAAATCAAGTTGCAGGATAACTTTTGTGTAAATTAAAACATAATTAATTCAAGAGCACAGATCATTTGTGGGAATAGGAATAGGAATATTTAGTAAAAGCAGAAAAACATCTATGCAAACGAATCCCACTTTACGGTATTGCTTATGTTCTGGGGTGGTTGCAGCTGTACCTGTAACAATTTATTCCAAACAATGCCCAATACAAATATATTAAATATAATTAAATATGTTAATATATGTTAAACCTGGGAAGTATGTGGGCATCTTTATTCCATTTTCTGTTCTCTTTTTTAATGTTTTAACTATTTCATAGTTAAAAATATACAAAAATGTTAAACATTAAGAGCAATATATGCCTTGAAAAAATAAAATAACCTTCAAAAAATAATATGTAATCCTCATAAAAATTTGAGAAAAACAGAAAATTGTGATGAAGAAGAGAAAAGTATATTAATCCTTGCCTCATGTATGTGTACACACACACACACAAATCCTATCCTGGTTGTCTGTTACCTGTCAATACCAGGATTACACTGCACAGCAGGAGGTGCATTTTAAAACTTACTATTAGATTATAAATGTAATTATAAAACCCTTTTTGAAAACATGGTTGTTAATGAATATACCATAATCCACTTAATAGAAATAACAAAAGTCTCCCCAATTGTTGGACATAAGTTATTTGTAACGTTTCCCTGTTATAAAAGATGCAGTGATACACATCCCTGTGGCAACCTAGTCCCTGGCAAGGTTCTTAGAGATTAAATTACTGGATCAAATGATGAGAATATTTCAGAGTCCCTGTACATGCTGCCTAATTGCTTTCCCAAAAGGTTTCCACCACCTGAAACTTTTCAGCATTGCTTTTCTTTGATGAAACCTTCTACCACTAAATCTTGAACAGTATTCTGAATCGTCACAGAATGGTGCAGTTATGTTTAGTATAAGTTTACTCTGCAACATATTTTATTGTCATAATGTAAAATTTGCTAACAGATGAGTGGAATACGTATAACTTAGTATAAACTAGAATACTTAGTAATCCTAATCTCTTATTCACTAATTCTGGAAACCAATCAATGCATATAACTTCACAGTAATAGATTACTACCTTGTCACTTATTTATTATACTAAACTGCACTCCATGAGACAGGGAAAGGAATGCTACATAAAATAGTAATAATAATGATAATGTCAATAATTTGTATTTTAATAATTTAAATAAACAAATAATTTAATATTATTAGCATTTGGTATAGTGAGTATCTAAATCACATTCTGTTTTTTATTCTGCTGAGATCCGTAGGGAGTCCCTGTGGGCAGTGATGGGCTGAGAATTTGAAAACCTTTGGAGACCTTGCCTCCAGCCTCCAGGTTGCTTCCTTCATCCTTGGTCAAATTAGGAGCTGGTTCAAGGTGCTGTGGAAGGTGCCCTGCAGATCTGTGGGACGTGCAGGAGTTTTCACCACATCCACCAGGATTTGTCAGACTTGAGTCAACAGCCCGGCTGTTGAGGCGGGACGTGGGCACATGGCTGCAAAGTCCTGGCCTCCTCCCAGGCCCAGCCGGCCATCTTGCCAGTCCCCAAGCCCTGCGTCTCCACACTCTCAACTCTGTTGTAGTAAGTGTGCCTGGCCACTAGCCCGGCAGAATCCAGGCCTGTTATTCTCCATCACCGAAGCCAAGGAGGGGAAAAGCAGAGGTGTCAATCTCATGCAAAGTAATCTATAATTTCTATACATTTTCAATCAGGCCTCTTGATCCCTGCTCCCTCTCCTCCAGGGGAACTTGCCAAGTCAACTCTGTTTCCTGCTTCCGAGTCTCTCACCTCATCTGCCTCCCCCGTAGACACGCCAGGAGGTCACAGACACCTCTCCAAAGAGGCTCCCCTTCCTGGAGGGCTGTCCAGAGCAATCGCACCCACCAGCCCCTGCAGGAAATTGGTGAAACAGAAGCCAATTTCCTTGTGCTTTTCTCATTGCTCTGCTTTCGGCAAGTGCGCCTCTGTCCTGGAGAACGAATTAAGTCACCAAATGGAAGAGTGCTTTTTGCTGCTAGACCAGCTGCTGGGAGAGGCCATCAGTCAATAATCAATTTCATATAAATTTGCTGTGGGCTGCTGAGGTAGCAAGCCCACCTTGGGGTGGTCTCCCTTAGCACCCATTCAGACAGGTACAGACTTCCACCAGCAGCTGGAAACAGAGCTGGAGATTTCAGAGTTTAGATATGTGTGCTGGATACCCGGAGGGGTTGGGAGGGTCACGGCTGCATCTGTGTTTTATGCTCACAAGCCACCCCTTCCTCTCATCTGTATGAGACAAGCTCAGCCTCTTACTAAGTGCACAATTTTATGATTAAGTGTGCAAAGTCTAGCGGGGCAAGGATAGAGCCAATGCTCCACCAGCCTGGGTCTTAGGTAATTTCCCACTTTTTCTCTGCATTCCAAATTCTCTTTGAAGCTTCTAATGGGCCAATGTTCAAAGGGCATTTCGATAATTTATGTCTAGCTTTCAGGGCGAAGTGGCAAGACTGGAATCAAGATGCCTGTTCACAGTTTATTGAGACATTTGCTTTTGGTAAAGGTAGTTCGCGATGTCGATTCAATATTGAAAGATGTTCTCCGGTGGGGAGACCCTTCCCTCATTTCCTGCCCACATTTTCAGTTCCTTCTCATCACTTTGACTCTTAGTGATCACTTTCCTCAGAAAGAAAACTTTCCTTGAAAATGTAAGCTCTGGTACTATTAAGTTGTACATGATAATCTTCCATTTGATTTTTGTCAGTTAAACTCGCATGTCAAATGTAGATTTTTACATTAGGCCACCCTTTGATTCTTCTAGTAGATTGCACATTTAGCAAAATGCAATGTGCATATCCTTTTCTTGTAATTTTCTGGTTTATACATTCCTTCCTCTTTCCTTAGAAGAGCTTGCTGGTAATGTTTCTCTCTCCTGGGTTTCAAGGCGGTGAGAACTAAACTCCATTCTGTGTTGAACTATTGGTTGAGACAGTGTTCTCAGGGTGTGGGGTTTGGTAAGCGTCTTCTGGATCTCTCCTTGGGCTTAATCAGACACAGGTGCAGCCTCTGTCCCATCAGGTCCCATCTGATGTGTGGTTGGATGTGAGTGAGGGCCCTCTCTGGGATTCTCGTCCATTCTGGGCCTCTTCAGGAGGCCATGAGGAGGGCTTGCTTCTCTCCCTGGTGAGCAGTGGACTGTATCAGCCCCTGGCCCGAGTCCTGGTCCAGCAGGCTGGATGCCTGCCTCAGCTCTTGCCCTCCCGTGTCTTTAAGGCTGTAGCTTGGAGGTCTCGAGTGAGATGCATTTAAGGTAGAAAATGTTCCCACAGAAGGAGCAAGGGATGGTGTAAGTCATGGGAAGTGGCTGTGATGGGACACACCAGGCATTCTCCACATGCCACATGGGGACTCTGGTCCCCTCAAGGGGCCTCCTGGACTCCCCTGTCTGCTGGGAATGTGGCAACAGCCCGGAGATCCATGTCCATCCTCCTCACCTTCACACCCTCTGTGAAGCAAATAAAGCTCAGGCAGCTCATCCCCATTTTCTGCCTTCAGGGAACAGAGGACTGATTTGCAGAGCCAACTCCTCCCAACCCCTTGTGTTTCCAAATATTGTTTCTGATTCTCATTTCCAATAAGAGCTTTCCAGATATCAAAGCTGCAGTGGGCTCCAGGTTGGCACCTGTGGCGGGGCTTTCCCCCTGACTTTGAATGTGTCCTGAGGCAGACGCAGACGAGATTTGGGCTGGGATGAAGGCTGCCTTTGCCAGGCACCTCCTGCTTACCAGGCGCTGTGCTGAGCATTTTCGGGGATTGCCCATTTGATCCCCCAACCTGTTTGAGGTTTCTCATCTGTGCCTTACAAACAAGGAAACCGAGTCTCAGAGAAGGTAAAGGACTCACCAGTGGGCACCCATGAGTCACCGCAGTGGCGAGAGCCCCGCATGGCTGTGGTGCCCTGACCTTCATTGGACCAGGTACCCCGAGCAGCAGGCAAGGCCTCCGGGTTAGCCCAAGTCTGCTGATCGAGCACCCAGATGTGAAGCAAAGCCCAGAGGGCACCATGTGGCCGAGCACCTGGACCAGGACCCGGGCCAGGGGCTGACACAGTCCACTGCTCACCAAGCAGACACTGTGAGCGACCAAAGCGGCCTTTGGACCTGCCTGGCTCCCTGCAGGATCCCACCAAGCAGGGCCTTTCCCCGTCCGCAGGGTCAGATGTAGTTGCCACTTGCTGGCCCTGGGTCTGCCCCAGCCCTGCCTCCCACTATTTCCTTCTCCCCTCCCCTGCCCAGGCACTCGCCCCCTTTCTGCTGTTTTCCAGAGCAGCCCACAGTTCCCCTGAAGGCTGACGTCTCACCTGGAGAGGAAATACATGGAGCAGGGACTCTAGGTTGCCTCCAGCCCAGCTTCTGTGTTCCTTCCGTGGGGACTTACTAGGCCATCTGTCCTCATCCCTGTGGACAGAACTCTTGCACCCTCAAGGGGACTGCTGCTCATGGTTCTGCCTGAGCCCTCTGTGTGCTTGTGGAGTGCCACATGCCTCTTAATAGGCTGGGCCTGGGGGAGGGGAGAGGACCGCCTACCAGGTTCTCTTTGCTTTTCCTCAAAGAACCCCTCCAGTGGCCGAGTTTCTTAATAGCACAGTGACCTTGGATGTCTTTGACCAAGCTGGCAGCAGGCAAGGGACAGACCACGGAGGGGTTGCTGGGGCAGTGTGGACACGGCCAAAATCCCCCCGGAGTGGGTGCTGGGGCAGTGTGGACACGGCTGAAATCCCCAGGGAAGCCTGAGAACACAGAAGGGGGCCTGCCACTGGGGCCACATGGCCACATGCAGGCCATATGCTAACAGCCAAGCACATGTGCACAAGCACACATGTGCACGCATGCACACACCACACATACACATATGGACACATTAAGGGATGGCCCAGGTTCTGGTCTCATTCTTGGCCTTTTCTTAACAAAACGGCCAAAACTCTGTTGGGGAGAGCAAGGACTTTGCTCTCGACTGCTTGAAACATTCGGACAAGCCCAGGAAGGCTGAATAGGGCTCCCACAACCCCACACATCTGAGGCTTGGGCAGACCCTCTCAGAAGGCTTAATATGGTTGTTTTAGATCCAAAGATTTGGCGGCAGCTCTGGAGATCTGGGCCTGTGTTCATTGAAAGTTGTCTCTTTGCCTTAGAGTCCAGATCTGAATCTGGAGCCCTCATTTTAAAAACAGACAATCTGAGGCGTGGACAGGGGAGAAAGACTTCCCTGGAAGTCACCGTTGAGGGAATGCTTTGGGCTAGGCTCGGGAGCCTGCCCTGGTCTGCTTTGCAGGCAGCTAGGTGCATGGCGATGTCTGCTGCAGCCGCCAGCCTTCCTGCCTCCCCGCCTGCCCTCACGGTGCCTCCTCCCGTCGCATTCGCTGAGATCAATTTGTCCTTCAGTTATAGAAAATCAGTCTATGCTGTTTTAACATCCAAACGGTGGCTCCAAACGAGAGTTCAGTTGCAGTTGAAAATGTAATAAAATAATTCTTCGTGCTGACAGCCCCTGTGTAGGCCATTTGGAAAACATCAAAGGATGAATGCTAAATGTTCATTCCTAATGCCCGGTGTGCAGAGCATGTCCCAGGATAATCAGCCTCGCCTCTTGCAAAACTTGCTCTCAGCATTGCCAAAGCTGATGGAGAGGAATCTGTAATGGGGTCAAATGAGCTTTCTCCGGGTGCTATGGTGATGTGAGGATCTTGGATGTCCAGAGCTCATGGCTGAGCTGGGAAGAGTCATGGCTGTGTTTTCGGAGACAGCCCACCGCAGGCTGTAGCCAGAGGCACGTGTTCCCTCTAGGAGGTGTCCAGGTGGGGTGCAGGTGTGCCCCCTTCCTGCCCTGAAAGCTGGGGGCTTCCGGGATGTGGGGGGCCTGCAAGTAATTACGTCTGCTTCCCTTTCCAGGCAGTTTGGGTATGGCTGTCCTCCCCTGCCTCTTGGTGCATTTTTGGTGTGAGGATTAAGATCTCCCATGGTTGTGATTTCACGGGAACTGGGACAGATAAAGCAGGCAGAACAGAAGTGTTTTGTTTTCGACGCCATGGCTGCCCTCTCCGGCCTGAGCATGGCTTGGGTTCCTTCTGTTGCTGTGTCTCTCCTTCCTTTTCCAGTGATCCCGTGCTGTCCTGGAAACCTGGCCTTCCCATCCAGATGGCACCCTTACCCAGGAACCAGTGCAGGACGCCATCGACCCCACTGTCCAACAGGTCCCAGAGTTGGCCGGTAAACCTAAGCTGGTGGCTGAGCCGAAGACAGAAAAGCAAGACGCCCAGCCGTGTCCTATTCAGACCTGCATTCATTGGGAAAGCAGTGATGAGAACGGGTATCAGTAAGATGGACACCATTTTGGGAGGAAAAAAAGGAAACACAATGGAATCTAGACACAATGGGTCATCAAAGCTGTTTTGGTAGAATTGCTCTAAGCAGAGGGTAATAAGGGTGGGTACTGGACACTTGGCAGGAGCAGAGGCCCTGCCCTGGCCTTTCCCACAGCTTTGCATGCGGCTCTCAAGTAGAAAATACTGCCTGGTGAACAGAGTTGACCTGGATGGTCGTTCCTGCGTGCACATCCCAACCAAGGGGCACACACTCACATGTTCTAACCCCAGGAGGACCTGCATGTGATGAAATCCATTAACTCACCATTCCTTTCTGCCCTCTTGGCAGGGAGTGGGTCTTTCTCTGAAAATGTGAGCAGACGGCTCTTGGAGAAGCTGTTTAGCCCCGGTTGAGAGAATGCTTTCCTTCCCCAGGGACTCCATTTGGAAAAGTCAGGAAGACCTGATTTGCTGAAGGAACCTAGACAGCCCAGTCTGCGGCCTGGACATTCGGGCACTCCTGGACTGAGGGCTGCCTCCCTCCTCTACCATAACCCAGCCTGTGAACGCAAGGAGGGCAGTGTGGGTGGTGGGGAAGTCATTGCAGCTGGCAGGGAACCCTCTTCTTCATGTCAGGGATCAGTCGGAAGGTGGAGGCTGCTATCCCTGCAGCAAGAGTGCAGCTGCAAGCCCCCCTCTCTCTCCCCAGGCAAACTCTGAGCTGCGGGGCTGAGCCACCGTGGGTCTGTGCAGTGTCCGTGTTGATGGTGGGGCCCTGTCTTCTCACTTAGCGCCCCACTGGGCCAGTCTCTTATCCTCACATGGAAGCTTTATTTCTCCAGCCAAGGTAGAAAGTTTCCTGAAGGCAGCAATGACTCTAGACCTTTCTTTTACACTTTTTTACAGGATTAAAATGGGGTAGACGCCAGGCTCACCAAGCCAGGGAAACTGTGCCCAGCTTGGCTTCAGGGGCACTGAGAACCCACTTACAACACAGATGATGTCATCACCCGGGTACTGTGGCCTGTGTGGCCCACACAGCTCTGACCACCTTAACTCTCCTGTGAGCCAGTGTGGCCCACACAGCTCTGACCACCTTAACTCTCCTATGAGCCAGTGGTCAGGGGCAGGTTTTCGAAGAACAGAGCACAGGAGAACTGTATGAGTTTCCTGAGGCTGTTATAAAGAAAAAAAAAGACCACAAATCGGAGGCTTAAGACACGGAAGGGTATCTTACAGTTGCGGAGGGCAGAAGCTTGAAATTGGTTTTGCTGGATGAAATCAAGGCAGCAGCAGGCTGCGTTCCCGCTGGAGCTCCAGGGCAGAATACTCCTCTTGCCTCTGCTGGCTTCTAGAGGCTGCGGTGTGCCTGGCTCCTGGCCTCACACTACCCCTGTCTCTGCTTCCATCTTCCCATTGGCTTCGCTGACTGTGACGCTCCTCTGCCTCCCTCTTATCAGGACCCTCGTGATGACATTGGGCCCAGCCAGACCCATCACAAGATCATTAACCACATCGGCAGAGTCCCTTTGGCCATTGCCGATTTGAGGGATAGGATGTCCAGGCCTTTTGTGAGGTGGGTGGGAGGCCGTATTCCTTCCACCTAAAAGGCATAGAAAATAAGAAAGCAGAGCCAGGCCATGGGTTGGTACCAAGGAAGCAGAAAGTCCTTCCGTGGTCACTTCCGTAGTCTTCTAGCGGCTGAAAGGAGCAGTGAAGATGGCTACATCTGGGGTCAAGTGCTGCCAGCCTCCACCTCTTCTCCCCTGCTTTCTGCTTCTCTGCTTTGTCAATTTTTTTTTTTTTTTTGAGATGGACTTTTCCCTATTATTGCCCAGGCTGGAGTGCAGTGGCATGATCTTAACTCACTACAACCTCCGCCTCCAGGTTTCAAGAGATTCTCCTGCCTCAGCCTCCAGAGTAACTGGGATTACAGGCATGCACCACTAACATCCAGGTATTTATTTATTTGTTTGTTTATTTGTACTTTTGGTAGAGACAGGGTTTTACCATGTTGGCCAGGCTGGTCTCAAACTCCTGACCTCAGGTGATCTGCCTGCCTCAGCCTACCAAAGTGCCATGATTACAAGCATGAGCCACGGAGTCCAGCCTGCTAATTCCTTTTGTTTCTTACTCCCAAGTTTGACTTCTTTGCCACACACATGCACACACAAACCCCCGCCCACCCAGAGCCAGACACTGAAGAGCATGCTAGTTCTTTTTTCTTTTTTTTTTTCCCTATCTTTTTAATTTGGCATTTATTGAAGCTGATGGAGTGAACTGGATAAGAACACCCCAGAGTAACTGATGTGCCACTTAAAATATTGAACATCCATTTAGAAAAAAAAATGGACTGAGCATTTGGTCCCATCACAGCCCACGTGGTTCTGCCCCCGCACTCTGGGGTCTTAGCCAGAGAGCAAATTCCCCCAACTCCAGCCTGGGAGAGCTGGGCCTGTTTCTCCACTGGAGAAATGCTAAGTCCCAGAGAACAAGGTCATTAAGCAAAGTTAGTGACAATAAGAGCAAAAGGAAAGTGACAGCAACCAGCGTGTCCCAGGGAGAGGCCACCACAGAGCCTGAGTCCTGTCCTCTTAAAGAGCAGCTGTGCAGGCCTGCTGTGGCTCCCAGAAGCCCATGGTGAGGCCTCAGGTAGGTCGGCGGTCAAGCTGCCTCTGATTACCATGAAGATGTTGGAAAATATCATAGGATTTTAATGGGAAAATAAGAAACAAACAACACGCTATGTAGGAAACGGTTGTTTCCTGTTTTCCCATTAAAATCCTGTGCTATTTTAAGAGTGTCATGTAACTGTGAGATGGCAGGGTTGCACATGTCTTTTGGTTTTTAGATATTGAGATATAGCATTTCTAGAGAAACTGAAGCTGCCTTCCTTGGCCATCGACACAGCTTGTGCTACCCTAAGATTGTGTCTTATTTTTGATATTTAGAACAAAACCAGTACCTGTTATTCCATGGACATGCCTGGTGAATGCAGCTGTTTAGGAGAGAGATTAGTGTCAAGATTTCAGGATGGACCTGGAGTTTCCCATGTGCCATGGCTCAGATGCTACAGGGACCTGCCTCTCAATCCTTGGAAGCCTGACTTTAGAGTTGAATTTCGTAGTCCATAAAAATAGGTTTCTGGTGAAGAATCCAATATTTCCTCCTCTGGTCTGACTGGAAGCATTTTAAAGGCAGACTTCCAGCTGCTGGTCTTTTACTCACATTTGCAGCTATAACCTAGAAATGCAGGCCTTCACCCATGAATTGGGCCAGCAAAAACAGGAAGACGTGATCAGGCTTTGGAAAGATGAGGCTCAGGCAGGATCGCATTGCGCATGGAAAACCAGGCCCGTGGCTCTTATTTCACCAAAATGAGACTTTCTGTTGTGGCGACAGATGAAAGATAGACAGGTTGATGGGATAGTGTCCCTGGAGTGTGTTACATTGTTGGTTTCGAGGGTGGTGCTGGCTGAGGGGCCCTGGTGGGCGGGGAGGCTACAGGGCCTGGGAAAGTGAGACACAGCTAGGACTAGCCAGGAACCTCGGCTCTCGTGAACTCTGCCCTTCAGAGCACAGATCAGCCTGGATGCACCGGAAAGGGACCTTTGGGTCACCTCCTTCCAACCCGTCTGTCTTGGTTGGGGGTTGACAATTTCTTAGGTCCTTAACAAGGCCAGAACTTAGAATCCAGACTCCTTACTCAGAGTCATCTTAGAATCGTTAGGTTATTGTAGACTTTATTCATCAATATTCAGTCGGAGCTCAATAATTTCTCATCATCTTATTGCCTGATGTATGGCCATATCCAGCATAATCAGGTTGTTTTAGAAGATTTTAATCATTGCTAATAAAAGATTAATGCACTGATTTATTTGGAAACCCAATCAATGACACCTTTCATCTTAGATATCAAGTTTAATGAGTCCAGCAATTAAACTCTCAAGGGAGTAACATGGGTGAGCAGTGGAAAGTTCCAGAAGGTTTAAGCCGATTCTATCAAGACCATCCCAATGCCTGTTTGGGGTCTTGGAAGAGGATCACCTGGAGAGAGCCACCTTCTTCTGACCCTCAAAGTCATTTTCATGTCTGGTTTCCATGGCTTCCCTGGAAGCGCCTCCATGTTTGATGGTGCTCACAGTTAAACTCTGGTTTCTGCCTGTGCTCCCTCCACACATTTCACACGATACTGATCTTTTTAATTCAATATTTTGAATGGGTAGCTGATGCTGTTTCACTCTTCCAGTTCTTCCTTTATTTCTTCAAAGTTCTTTCCTTGTTTTCCTGAACTGAGGTATATGTTACCAATATGGTTTGATTAGGTTCCCACCTAAATCTCTTATTGAATTGTAGTTACTATAATCCTCATGTATCATGGGAGGGATTAGGTGGAGAGAATTGAATCATGGGGTGATTTCCCCCATCCAGTTCTTATGATAGTGAGTTCTCATGAGACTTGGTGGTTTTATAAGGGGCATCCCCCTCTGCTGGGCACTTCTGCCTCCTGCTGCTATGTGAAGAAGTACATGTCTGCAGCCCCTTCTCCCATGATTGTAAGTTTCCTGGGGCCTCTCCAGCCATGCTGAACTGTGAGTCAATTAAATCTCTTTCCTTTATAAACTGCCTAGTCTTGGGTCTGTCTTCATTAGCAGTGTGAGAAAGGATTAATGCAGTTACTTTCGTGGCCTGTGGTTTTCAGTCCTGGCTACACAGCCGATGCACTCATGCTGGGAACCCTCCCAGACCTGTGAGCAGCATTATGTTCTGGGGCATAGAATCTTCCAGGTGATTTCATGATGACTCAAGTGTGCACCTCAGTTTCAAATCTTTCTGCAGGTTTTCTTTTATACCTTTCTTAAAACTGAGTTAAGTAAACCAATGCTCAAAAATGCATAAAATATTTTTATTAGGCCACTAGACACGTGAAAAAGCAAATAACTGTCACAATCATAACTTATGTGTCAATGAGTGTGGTCTGGTCTTCCCACCAGCCCTGGGTGTTTCACATCGTGGCTTGAAGGATCATGGGTGAAGCCTGTCCAACTAATCTTGGGGGAAACATGCCCGTGTCTCCAGGAGCCTTATTTTTATATTTTTTATGCAGGATTTTGTGACCTTTACCTCATATAGGCCCTTAGGAACATTTCCTAGTGATCAGAGGATCCATTTGCAAACATTATTTGTGTGTAATCATAAGTGGCTGAAGGGTTTCCTTAATCGCTCCATCTTACTAGAGCTGAACATCTATCTGCTGCAGGCTTTGCCCCGACTTTTTACACTCCACAGCCCGAATAAGGCTAAAGGCAAACTTCAAAACACACCAGCTAGAAATGAGCACAAGCTCCGGGTGACATCAGCCCAGTGTAATGAAACTGCACAATGACATCACAGATTTTCACTTCCTGATCAGGGAGGTGGCACCACACAGTCCACAGAGTTGACTTCCAGGCAGTAGGCTCTTCCCGCTCACCTGCTGAGGTCTTAGCCAGGGGTTCACCTGTCTGAGCTTAACTACTTCATCTCTAGGCTGGAGGGAATAACAATGGCCTTTTAGGCTTGTGGTGAGGATAAAATGTATTTATGTTGACAAATATCTGGCACAATCTTTGTTCAGCTCTTAATGCACAATGGCTTCCTGCCCTCCCTTCTTCTTTGTTAATACTAGTGACCTCACATTATTCCACCACTGTTAGGACTTGGAACCACAGAACCAGGCTGGGGTCTGTCCACACTGAGCTGATAACTGCTGAGCTCTGTCTTCCCCCAGCCTCTTCCCTTCTGTCTCTTGTTGCCTGGTGTTGTATAGAGTACAGTTCCCTAAATCGGCACAGCAAACCTCAGGCAGGCATTAGAATGAGCATCGCGCAGGTGCGGACACTGAGGCTGTAGGGTGGGGTTATTCTTCACTAGGGTTTGACTCCAAGTCAGACCTAAAATTCCAGCTCTTTTAGTGGTCTAGGGTCTTCAGCATATTAGTTTTCTGTGGCTGTATAGCGAATGATGGGTGGATTAAATCAAGGGAAATGTATTCTCTCTAAGTTCTGGGCGCCAGAATCCAAATCAAGGAACCAGCAAGGTTGGTTCCTCCTGGAGGCTTAGAGGGCAGTCTATCTCACATCCTTCTTCTAGCTTCTGGTGGCTTCTAGCAATCTTGGTGTTCCTTGGTTCATTGCTACAAAACTCCAATCTCTATTTCCGTGGCCACGTGGCCTCTTCTTCTGTGTATCTCTGTGTCCCAAATCTGCATCTCTTTTCACTTCCTAGGACACTTACCATTGGATTTAGGGCCCAGCCTAAGTCCAGGTTGATTTCTTCTCCATATCCCTTACTTAATCACATCTGCAAAGACTCTTCTCCCGATAGTATTCACAGGTACTGGGATACTGCAGTCCCTTGGTCTTTCCTGATTTCTTGTGTAATAGATTGTAAGAGACCAAACCCACCCTAAAGAAGACACCCCTGGAGGAGTGATGACGCAATGGTGGACAGGCCCTTACCTGGGGTCCCTCTCACCTGTGGAGCCACTAGGCAGATGGAAGGACACAGGGCTGTAACTGTGCCAGGGCCTTTGTGTGCTCTGAGCACCAGACACACTGCTTTCTACTGAAGCTGCTCCTCTGCCTGCGTCCCCCACCACCCGATGCCAAGCCAGCCATTCACCCTGGTCCTCCCAACTGTCCTCCTTGCTGGGAGCTGCATCAAAGGAGGCCTTTCAGGATAAGGATTCTTTCAAAACGCTCATGGGGCAGAGCTGAACTTTTTTTCTTTTTCCAACAAGCACAAATGATCTCATTTAGAATGGTAGCTTCCCCTACTTTGATTTTTATGATGAGCATGAATTGGGGAAGGCTATATATCAAAGATGGCATTGCTTTATTTTTATAATTGGCATAATATTTCACCACTGCAACATCTCCCACAGTGGGAGAAAAAGTCAGGGGACACATGTTCAAGTCATTTTCCCTTCCAGATTTTTAACTAACCAGGTTGACTTTTCAACTGCATTTTCTGTTTTAAAAGCAGTTCTGGATTGCAGCTAATGCTTGAGGGGCAGTTCTTCAAAGCTGTTAGCACCTATTCACTATGGAGCAAATGCTTTTTCCTTTTATTTCCTTCTGGAAATGAGAGAGGACTTGGGTTTGGAGTCCTTGTCCATTCTTGGCTAGTCCCTGAAAAGGTGGAATGAAAGGGCTTTTCACGGGGAGAAGGGTCCTATACTATTTTAACAAAAATACAATGTGGGGTTAGCAATTCTACTTGAGGGAACATTTCAAGAGCACCGTTTATTTTTTAGATAATCCAGTCAAATCTTGGAAAACAATGGATAAGAAAAAGAGGACGGTCTCACTAATTAATAAATAAATACAGAAGAGAAGGCTGCCAGAGCTCACTACCCCCAAGAGATCTTCAGTGAAAACATGAACTGTTTGAGGAGGCTCCGAACTGCATGAGTGAACGGAGCAGTGGGGATTTCTGTGTGTGTCGTGTGTCGAGATATGGAGCCTGAGAATCGTGTGTGCTTGGAGCAAAAATTGAAAGTTGTTTTTCTATTAGAGCTTGCAGCTGATTTTTAAAAAATAAAATCAATGGTGAGCAAGGCACATGGCACCATTGCAGAGCGTAGATATAGGAGGGCCCAGCAGGACATGTCCCCTGAGGCTACGCTGGCAAGTTCCCCCTGGAATCCCCAGGGCCCTTCATCATCCACCTGTCCTATGACCCCCAGAAGTCCGTGGAGCAGCCCCCCTGGTCACTGTTCACAGACAGTACCCCAAAATCAGGGTAACCAAGGGACTCACCCCAGGACCCCATTTGTGACAGACTGTCTCCTGACTTCCTATCCTCTGGTCCTTCCCAGCCACAACACTATCTGCCTTATAGGATGGGCCGATTTCATCAGAATGAACCAGTTCACTTTAGGTTACTCAATGGCAAGGAGAAATGCATTCCACCCTATACAGAATGGAAGCAAATGATGTAAAGACTGAAATGAGACAGTTAAAAAAGAATACACGTGTTGATTCATGACAACACATGAATGCTTCTCAAAGATATCATGCTGGGGAGGGAGCCAGACATCAGAGAATGCACGAGGTACAATTCCATGTAGATAAACTTGATCTCAGGCGAACCCAGTCTGCAATGTTGGGATCAGCACAGTGGTTCCCTGAAGGGTGGGTGTCCACTGGAAGGGGCAGGGAGATTACTTGGGGGTGCTGGAATGTCCTCTATCTTGATCTGGGCCATGCCTACACAGGTGTACCCATAGATAAAAATCCATTGCCCTCTACACTTAAAATTTGCTCACTTTTCTTTTTATAAATTATACCCTGGTAACGTAAAAATGACTGTATAATATCATTAGGCCAATCAGAGCAGGGTTAAGTCACATAACCTAAACTATCATTTCTTACACTTTAACAAAACATCCTCATTTGAGAGTTGAAGTGACACCTCTGTGTCCACTAGGGTGGAGATAAAAAAGAAGTATGCTTTAAAAAAAAAAAAACCATGAAGTAACGAGGTTTCAAACTGTTAGTTTTGAGCTGCACGTTCTAAGAAGAATACAGCTATATTTTTTTAATGGAGTCAGTGAAGTTTCAAATAGAATGGATATTCACTGTAAATAAATCATTCTTCAATTCCTTCAATGAAATTAATTTCACATTTCTATTATCGCCTGCAATTCGATAACTGCTAATGCTAGTCCAGCAAATATCATTTTGCTAATGAATACAATCATTAGTGTTGTTTTCATTTTACAGTAAGCCATTATTATTACCATCTTTCATCTGGATGCATATAAAGTTGCAATAACTTGGTTTCTCTCCCTGTGAAATCCAACCATCACAATCAGCTTCTGACATTCAACCCACCCAACCCAGATATGGTCATCTCCAGAGACAAATGACAAACATCTGGGCAAAGTTCCTTTTTTTTTTTAAGATGAAGTCTTGCTCTGTCATCCAGCAGGCTGGAGTGGTACACTGGCACAATCACAGCTCACTGCAACCTCAAACTCCTGGGCTCAAGGGATCCTCTCATCTCAGCCTCCTAAGTAGTTGGGACTACAAGCATAAGTCAACACAACTTGATATATATATATTTTTTTGATAGAGATGGGGCTTTTCTATGTTACTCAGGCTGATCTTTGAACTCCCGGACTCAAGTGATCCTCCCACACGAGCCACCACACCTGGCCTGGGCAACGTTCTTAACAAAAGCCGCTTTATTCTTCCTACATTGGTGCCTTCAAAGAAAACATTATGAACAATACATCAACAACACACTGCCTCAAAACTGTTATTAAGTGATGGCCACATGTCCCATAAATTGCTTACGACTTTTTCCTTGTCGTTCTGGAAATAACCTTTACCTGACTCCAACAATTTACGGGGAAAAACAAGCTATATTTTCAATTTGCAGTTTGCACAAAGAAAACTACAACTAGTCTCTGGTTTTTGGTGTAGTGTTGAGCCTGCCTATTGACCTACATTCAGCGTTTTGGAGGCACAGATTGGGGATATTCCTATCTCCTGCCCCAGACCTCCTAGAACCATTGGAACACCTGTGTCCATGAAGCTTGTTTAAACAAAGCCATGTATGGCTCCGATGGACCCTTTCAGCCCATCTGGCCCTTCCTGGCAGTGCATGGGGAAGGCTTCTTATTTGAAACCTCTCCTGAGATGAGGGGGTGCCATGAGACCACACAGGGACATTTCCCCCAGTGCCATCCCTACAATGACACTCTCAGACTCCCCCGAACCCCGGCTGTGTAGGAGGCTTCCTGACTGCTTTGGGAGCCCGGGCCTGGCTCAGAGCCTCCTGGCTCCTTACCAGCCCAGAGGTCCCCTCTGTCTTCACCATCTCATGCCTGAGCAGAGCCAGTGACCTCACCACTCACCCAGCGATGCCCCAGGAGCAGCATTTGTCACAAAGTGGCTAACTAACCTAGTAGTGGGCCACAACCTGAGAAAGGTTTCTAAGACACAAAAGGGGTGATTGCCTATAGGTCAGAACTGTCCTCATCAAAAACGAGAAGCAGGTTCAGCCACAGGAGGCAGAGGCTGTGTTTTTGAAGGGAACATAAATGGCCTTGGGAGGGATGTAGCAAGCAGACACATAAGGAGTGTGGCCCAGAGCCCTCTCGAAAGGTGCTTGTCATCGGTGACCCCCACCAGGTCGCATGGCCTCTGATTTTCACAGTCATGGATGGTCTCAGGAGAAGAAAACACGGAAACTAGGGCTCAGAGCAAGGGGTTTGCTTTTTGCCACTAATTGATGGACTAATTAATTAGGCGTCCTGGGCAGAAATGGCTCTGCTGGTGGCAGAGCCTCCATACCACACAGAGATCCCAGAGAGAGGAAGGAGCCGGGCTGGCCACAATAGTCACACCCAGGGCAAAGTGGAGGGGGGAAGTGTCACATGACAGTGAGAGGGGCATGTGACACTCAAGTCAGGGCAACGAGGTTCACTGGTGTCAGGCATAAGTCACATGCCCTGACCCTAATCAAGTGGGCCCAGGAGGTCACAAAGCAGCTTTCCAATTAGTCGGAGGTGGGGGCCAAACCAGCAGGTGGCTTCAGCAGCGCTCCCTCTCAAGGGCCCACTGGGTATGGGAGGGCAGAGAGAGCAGAGGTGGTCATGGTGGGAACCACAGGTCAGCAGGGAGAGCACCCCGCCAGCCTTGATTCTACCCATGATCTTGGGACATCGCAAGTCCCCAGGACGAGTCCTGGCAGCACTGAAGGCAGGCTGAAGGTGCAGATTTGGAGAAAGGGCAGGGCTGGCAACAAGAGGGGTCCTGGATTGGAGGAGTACAGACAGATGGGGGACAAACCACCAACGTCCCCGTGGAGCCAAACCTCGTGTCCCAGGCTGTCAGAGCCACATCCTCCCTGTGTGCCAATGGTCGATTTTGCTGACCACAGACTTGTTTTTGCATCCCACCATGTTGGCGAATCTACAGGATCAAGGACATCTGTGCTGCGCTTTTTTTTCCCTTCTGATGAGCTCCCATGATGACAACAACAAAATAAAAAAGAAAAAGGAAAAGAAAGAAAAAGACCAGAAAAAAAAAAGAGGCTACCCATGGATATTTAGCAGATGAGTATTTTTAGCTGTAGCTTTCTGAATTCCGAGAGAGGAAGAGCCCGGCCAGCAGCGCTGGCTGTGAAGATGAACCGTGGGCTGTAACGCAGCCGGACACGAGCCTGCAGATTATATTTTCAGTCCTCCCGGGCTTTTGTTCTGTTGAAAGGGACAAGTAACTTTGTTTAGTTTAAGCCCCTCTGGCTTGGAGCTTCACAAACGTCAACTCCCTTATGGAAGACACTGCATTTCCACGGATGCATGGTCACCAGGCCTCAGTGATGCTTTCAAGAAATGCAAACTCCGCACTCAGAGAAGTCAGAGCTGCCATTCCTTGTTGAAAGATGATGTTCTCGGGACTCAACGCGATAAAAATACCATTATTATCAAAGTAAATCCATTCCAAAACCTCCTATCACGTGTGGTACTGCCAAACACATGATGCAACTTCATTTCAGAAAAGGAAAATCAATGATATTAAGAACAATTAAATTGTGCCATAGTCTGCAGGTGCAAACCTCACCAAAAGTCATTTCAATAACGCGCAGTAAGTGGAGCAACAGGCTGCTCATTGTTGTCAAGTGTTCTTGATGGAAGGGTTTCTCCTCTGTGCATCTGTGCACATGGCTTTTTAAAAAATATAGTTCTTGGCTGGGCATGGTGGCTCATGCTTGTAATCCCAGCATTTTGGGAGGCCAAGGCAGGTGAACCATGAAGTCAGGAGTTTGAGACCACTCTGGACAAGAACGTGAAACCTCTTCTTTACTAAAAATACAAAAATTAGCTGAGCGTGGTGGTGGGTGCCTACAATCTCAGCTACTTGGGAGGCTGAGGCAGGAGAATCGCTTGAACGTGGGAGATGAAAATTGCAGTGAGCTGAGATCACAGCACTGCATTCCAGCCTGGGCAACAGAGCCAGACTCTGTCCCCCCAAAAATATATATATATAGCTCTTAGTCTTGTAAACACAGAAAAATTTTTTACTTATTCTCTTTTTTACCTTGGCATTTAACTTTTAAAATGCATTGTATTTCTTTTAGTGCTAAAAAGCTGGACATTTCTTAGTGATAAAAAGCTGGACACTTTTCAGTGCTAAAAAGTTGTAGCCTCTGGGTGCAGGCTCCTCTCTGTGAGGACTGAGCTCCTTGGCATATTCACCGTCCATGCTGCAGGGCTGGTGGGGTGCCAGGATGGTACTCGAGGGCCTGCATGCACCAGGATACCCACGTTCTCAGAAGCAGAGAAACAGGGCAGGACCCTGCTGACCCTCTTCACCAAAGCATGCTTTTGCATAGTTCTAGATGCCTCTGGGCATCGAGCAGTGCCCTATCTGTTTCTCCTTCCCCTCGCCCACGTTTCCTCTGGGTCATCCATGCCCGCTTCCATGCGCTCCCCTTTACTGGGCCGTGGTTCCATCACAAACGCCTAGCGTACACCAAGGGCATAAAATCAGCTCCGGGAATGAAAGCGTCTCAAGGCTTTGCCTGACTCCACGGGAGATGCCGGGCATGACTCACTAACACCTTCGTCTTCCACATAATGCAGATAATATTTTAAAACATATTTTCAAATGAATTTTTATAACCTATAAATCCTGCCATCCTCGGGCTCCATGCCTTGCGGGGAGTAGGTCTTAGTGTTCCAAGGGAAAGGCTGGCATAAACTGGCTAGGAAAACAAAGTCATTTTTCAGTTTTGACTGGCAAATAGGATTTGTGAGTCCCTAGCAAGCAAAGAAAAGCCATGCTAGGCTGGGAGAGAAGGATTTGCTAAATTCCTTCAGTTGCCATGCAAAGGGCTGGGTCTGCTGGATGAGATCATGGAACTTTTCCATAAGCCTGGGGTGGAATCGTGTCAGGATGTGGGGTACAGAAATTCTTTATCACCCAGGAAGGAAAGGAGGTGTTTCCTCTCTGGGCTGAGGGTGTGTTTGGGCTGCAGTAGGTGCAGTGAGGGTGCCATGGCCAGGGGTGAGGGTGCCATGGCCAGGGGTGACAGTGCCATGGCCAGGGGTGAGGGTGCCATGGCCAGGGGTGAGGGTGTCATGGCCAGGATTCCGAGGGTGTCATGGCCAGGATCCTGGCGTCTCCCTGTCCCTGGGCTTACCATGCAGGTGTGGTGACTGGCTAGAACATGGCCAGAGTGGCCTGCTGTGCTGACCTCTGGAGGGCTTTTGGCTTCTAGAAGTTGGCAACTAACATGGCGCACAGAGGCTGCCTGGCAGGGTGGGGCAGCTGGCTACAGAGGGAGCTGGTGGCAGGACTGCTGTATCCCTTCTGGCTGTGCAGGGGACACAGGGGACCCTGAAGTTTCCAAAGCCCTAGTGAGTAATGCCTTGGAGATATGGGGAGAGGGTCAGCTGGTCAATAGAAACTTGGAGTTGAAAATGGCAAAAAAAAAAAAAAAAGAAAGAAAGAAAGAAAGAAATGAAAATCCGGGGTAACAGACTTTAGCAAGGCAAAGATACATCAGCAGACACCAGACTGGGGACAGACCAGGTGGTCTCTGTGAAATGGGTCTCTGTGAAACAGGAAGGAGGGCAGGCTGCAGTCACCTCACCTTGATGTGTGTACACATAGGCTGACCCTCACCCCCATGATGGGATTCCCCATCTTCTCTTCTGAGCATTCCCCCAAAATATCCTGAACCATCCCATTGAGAAAGAGCTTTGTGGGGACAAGCTTACGTTTTTCTGCTCACTGCCCAGCAAGGAAGACTCTTACCATGGAAAAAGAAAGGTGTCAGGCACATTCTTTCCATCTATGAGCCTCATACAGGCAGTCCTGAATCAATTGTCAGAACTGTCAGCAAGCTCATGGATGGGCCCTTCCAGCCACCTGCAAACATGCAGTCTGCTGATGGCACTCTGACCTTGGTCCTAGGAGGAGGAACTGCCAATGGAACATTCTGAAGTTGGCTGAATGTCTCCCCATCATGAGCAGGATCTCCATGCTGGGTGGTATTTGATGATACATCCTTTCCTCAGCCAGAACTGCCCTCCATCATCTCACAGAAAACTTTACCTTCCTTAAACATGAATGACTTTTTACACTGAGCATGGGGCAATGCATTTCCCTGCTATTCCTGCTGCATGCTCTTCTCTGGGCTCTGGCACATGCTGTGGAGTTTGGGGCCCTCTGTGCAGGCTGATAACCACACAAGAATCTGAGGCTCCTTTTTTCTGACTCTAAATCATTTAGGATCAAGGGCCTACGATGGGGGCTTTGATTTCACTCACTTAGCTGATGAAAGATCTTGAAATAAAAGTATTTCCTTTCTTATGCAAAGTCTGAGCTTCACATGCTGTGACCCACAGTAACCTGCATGGGCCAGGGAAGGGATCATCTGGGGAGGACCCGCTGGAATGTGAATGGAACAGGGCTTCCACCCACACCCGTTGGGACACACAATCCTCTTCCCATGGAGACGCGGGAAGGTGACACCTGTAAGGATTTTCTTGCCTGAATTCATTTGCTTGAATTTTAACTGAAAAATAAAAGGTATTTTGGGCTTGTATTATCTTTCTCTTTTTAGTGTGCAGTGGCTGTAAAGACAAAAGGAAAGTTGAGACTGCACAAAACACAGTATGAATCCGCAATTCTGAAGGCTGGCCTCTGAAAGGTGTGGGTGGGGAGAGCCTGAGCATAAATAAGTGCCCCCATACACAGCAGAAACACCCCCAGTGAGGAGCCAGGTGGTCATCTGTTTTAGAAGGAATACGGGACATTACCCAGAGACCTGAAGAAGTGCATGGCAGAGACAGAAGATGGCCCAGAGTAGAGATGGTCCAGAACTAGAAATGGTCCAGAGCCAGAGATGGTCCAGAGTTAGAGAAGGTCCAGAGCTAGAGATGGTCCAGAGCTAGAGATGGTCCAGAGCCAGAGATGGTCCAGAGCTAGAGATGACCCAGAGGTAAAGATGGTCCAGAGCTAGAGAAGGTCCAGAGCTAGAGATGGTCCAGAGCTAGAGATGGTCCAGCGCTAGAGATGACCCAGAGGTAGAGAAGGTCCAGAGCTAGAGATAGTCCAGAGCTAGAGATGGTCCAGAACTAGAGATGGTCCAGAACTAGAGAAGATCCAGAGCTAGAGAAGGTCCAGAGCTAGAGATGGTGGAGAGTTAGAGATGACCCAGAGGTAGACATGATCCAGAGCTAGAGATGGTCCAGAGCTAGAGATGGTCCAGGGAGACAGAGTGGCTCATGTCTTCTCTCTCTCATTAAGCCCCACGTTGACCTAAAAGCTTTGTTCTGCACCCACAGACTTGAGACGCCTGGGGACATTTGTCCATGTTCTTCAACAGATGAATGGCAGAATTTATTGTTTTAGGGGAAAATGACAATAGGACCAGTTTTGATAGGCTTATTTAGGAAACAATTGTTAGAATTATTCATAAATGTCATAGTGGCTGGCATGGCATTGCATTCTGTTAGTTTGAGGAGAGGAAAGTGCAATTAATTACCCAGTTTCCTAGGACTGTCTTGTCAAATAACCAAAAACTGGATGTTTTCAAACTTAGAAATTTCTTCCCTTGCAGTTCTGGAGGCTGAAAGTCTGAAAACAAGGTATTGGCAAGGTTGGTTCCTCCAGAGGATTGAAGGGAGAATCCTTCCTGCTCTCTCCTGGCTTCTGCTGGTTGTCATCTTCATGATCCTTGGCTTACAGACACTTCACTCCCATCTCTGCCTCTGTCTCTGCATGATCTTCTTACAAAGAACACCAACCATTGAATTTAGGGCTCGTATACTCCAGCACAACCTCATCTGAGCTAATTGCATCTGCAAAGACCCGATATCAGTCCATTCTTGTATTGTTCTAAAGAAACACCTGAGACTAGGTAATTTATAAAGAAAAGAGACTTCACTGGCTCACTGTTTAACAGGCTGTACAGGAAGCATGGCAGCCTCTGCTTCTGGGGAGGCCTCATGGTGGAAGGCAAAGCAGAAGTAGGCATCTTATGTGGCAAGAGCAGAGCCTAGAGAGAGAAGGGGGAGGTGCTACACACTTTTAGAACAACCAGATCTCATGGTAACTCATTCACTCAGTATCATGAGCACAGCACTGAGGAGACAGTGCTAAACCATTTGTGAGAACTCATCCCGTCTAATCCAGTCACCTCCCATCAGGCCCCACCTCCAACCCTGGGGATTGCAATTTCACATGGGATTTAGGTGGGAACACAGATCCAAGCCATATGAAATTCCATTTCCAGATAAAATCACATTCTGAGGCCCAGGCAGACATGAATTTAGGGGACACCGTTCATCACAGGGCACTCACTGTCCTTGTGACCATCGCAGCTCAGTAGAGTTCATATGGCCTGAGGTTTGTATCCCTTGTGGACATGGGGCTTGGTCATCACCTGGAAGCCAGAGTTCTGCCTTGAATTGTGAAAATGACACACTCCACATTTGGGGGAGTGCAGGATTCACGGTATGATTTCGCTTCCCCAACTTGCCTGTCTCTGTTTCTGCCGTATGAGGTTCATCGTTGGCCTTACTCTTACTCCACAGAATCCCACACGTCTGGAAGCCACTGGTGACATCTCCTTTCCTCATTTTCCACCCTTTCGATGGGCTTATTTCGGTGTCCTCCGGCTCCCGATGATGCTAGGCTGAGATTCACCAGTGCTGTCCCTGGTGATGGGAAATAAAGTCCCAGAGCCAACTGTATATAAAATAAATGATTATAGGCCTATCCAGGGAGGTTCTCACAGCTTTAATTTTTTTCATTTATGATGTTTACTGATTTTAGTTTTTAATTTTATGACTATAAATACCATGCCACAAAAATCGACAGTGCAACTGGTATCACCTTGCAACTCTCTTTTCGGAAGGAGCTCTGTCCCAGGATGCTATGTGAGTTCTGGGAAGAGGGGAGGCTCCATCTCCAGGCTCAGAACCTCCTCTCCCTCCTCAATCCGGGTCCCCTCACTGCTTTCTTTGATTTGTTCATTGGCAGACACATCCCTCTTAGTTCATAGTACCAGCTCCTCAACTGTCCATTCTTTCATCAAGGTGTGCTGGGATGAAAACTAGAAAAGGGGTATTTTTGTCCTTATCCTGAGACAGAATGATTCAACATCCAACAGCTCATGAAAAGAAGAGGCCACAAGGACACTCACTGCATTGTCTCATGTTGGGGTTGGGCCAGCTGCCTGGTCAGGCTGGCACTGGGGCCAAGAATGTTTTAATGACTTTAGGTCTCCAGATGTGATTTCAACTGTGTGCACCCTATGAGCAGCAGAAAGGGGCTGGAAAGACACCTTTATTTATTAGTTCCAGATAGTCCAGTGGAGACAAATTCCGTAGAAGCAAGTACATCAGTGCACACAGCACTCAGTTCACTTGTATCTACTGAGAGTTTGCAGAACGGAAATCATTGTGCTGAATGCTGGGTGGACACTGATGGAAGATAAGATGCAATCCCAATCCCTTTCTTCTAATGCTGTCCAGGCTGATTGAGGCAACGAAGGCTTTTTCCTGCCCTATAGCTCTGTTTTGCTTTTACAGGCATTAAAATCAAAAGACTAGAGACGGACGACAGGTGTGAGAGGAGTAGGTGGGGCAACCATCAGCTGCTGACAGGGAGGCCTCTGGGAGCCGGGCCATTTCAGGTGGGCCAGGAATTAACAACAGCAAAAGACCTAGAGGGAGGCACCTGAGGACAAAAAGTGTTTCAAGCAGGTAAAGTGCAGAGAGAAAGGCAGAGATTGAAAATGTGCCCGGAGTTCTGTAGAAGACATGGCATTGGAAGGACACGTGTATAGGAGGCGTGAGCATGTGGTGACATAATGCATGGAGACTGCACAAATAGAAGCCACAACCCGCAGTGGCTCATGCCTGTAATCCCAGAACTTTGGGAAGCCAAGGCAGGAGGATCACCTTAGGTCAGGAGTTCAAGACCAGTCTGGCCAACATAGTGAAACTCTATCTCTATTAAAAATACAAAATTAGCCAGGCAAGGTGGTGCAAGCCTGTAGTCCCAGCTACTTGGGAGGCTGAGGTAGGAGAATCGCTTAAACCCTGGAGGCGGAGATTGCAGTGAGTAGAGATCATGCTACTGCACTCCAGCCTGGGCAATAGAGCAAGACTCTGTCTTAAAAAAAAAAAGAAGAAGCTATGACCAAATAGGCATGTGATGGGGCAAATAACAGACCAGGCCCAGCAGGGGCGAGCTGGAGGGTCGTCCGAGGCACAGTGCAGAAGGGATCAGAGTGGAGCTGTAGTGGAAAGGGGAAGGAGTGGCAGGTGGAGGAGACTTCATGAGGAGACATCAGGATTGAGTGATGGGCTGGGGAAAACGGCGGGAAGGGAGAGGGGATGAGGGGAGGAAGAGGCAGAGGACTGATGCGGAGGTCACGTTCCGATGTGGAGGCCATGCGCCCTTGGCCCTGGCTGGAGAGTCACCGCACAGGTGAGAGACCGTGTCGGGCAAAGAGCTGGGCAGCATCTACCAGGCCACATTTCTGTGCAAGCCAGTGGTCAGCGCCGCTGGAGCTGTCCTGGAGTTGGCCCAAGAGCCCCTACTTCCCATTTGTCCTTCCTGTCGTGTGCTGAGCAAGGACCTTTAATCCTTCTTGGGGTGACTACAAGGTGAACAGTTTCATTTACCGAAACGATCTATAATGACTACTGAGAAGAATGGCCAAATGAAAAGATATGCTAAGAGGGGGTTAGGGAAGAAAAACACAGCCTGTACTTCAGGATGTGATTGTGTAAAATTGGCCTTTATCATTTGGAAAAGCACCTCGCAGAGGCTTTCACGGCATTTCATAAACTATGACATGTGACTGGAGATGCCTTGAACAGTGCCCGATAAATGACTTTATAGCCACAATTGTGTTGTTCAGGAAAAGGGAATGCTTCATAGAAAACCAGATAAACCTTGAACAGACTAATAGTATAGAATCTGGCCACTTTGGTTGAATTGATCTATTGTGGACATTTCACATGATTTTTTTATTGATATTTTTCTCTTTTGCAAGCCTCAGAATGTGACAGGAATTCTACTACAATGGCTTCATACTGAATTTTTAGTAAGAGGAAAAGCTGGTTTGAAATTGGTGATAATCAGATGCCTATTTTGAGGGGAGTGCAAGAGGGCTGACAATGGCTAATGGATAATAAAAGCAAACACAGTCTTGAGCCCCAGATGCCTCTGGGCCTGAGCATGCCTGTCCCTGCGCCTCTGGGAGGAGGTCGTACCTGCATTTCGGGGAGAATGGGGATGTTCTAAAAGCAGGTCCTGCGAACACACTTGCACAGCAGAGGGCCAGACCCTCCCTCGGCTTTTTAACAGGCAGCGAAGTTTCCACAGGAACTTAATGTTCCTCCTTCACGTAAGGGAGTGAAACAAGCCAAGTTGAAGAAGCTGAGGACACGGAGATGGGGTCTGAGTGAGGGACCAGGCAACCGCGCTGCGAGCCACTTTCCTGAGTTTTGCCATTTCAGATTACTCTGGGATTAAAAAAAAATTATTGTGATAATAGATACGTGACCAAATTTCCCACTTTAGTCATCTTAAGTGTATAGTTCAGGAGCATCCGGGACATTCACAATGTTACGTAACCAGCACCACCTACCTGTTTTTAGAACTTCCTCATCTTCCCGGAGACGAGCTATCATTGAAAGAACTCTTTGTTCCCCTCCCCCAGGCCCTGGTGACCTCTTTTTTACTTTCTGTCTGCATGAATTTGCCTATTTAATTTGCTTTTCCTTACCAGCTAGTAATGTGGAGTGTCTTTGCCTGTGCTCATTGGACATGTCTTGGGTTTTCATTTGTATTACAGATAAATAGGAAGTGACACCCCACGTCCTGTTCTGTATCCAGCTGAGTCACCCACACCACTTTGTCCAGCCTGAACCTGCAAGTGCCAGCAGATCTTCCCGCTGCCTGAGGGAGAGCAAAGATCCAGTAGTGAGGGGAGACCTGGGTCTTCTTGAAGAAGGTGGCTCTGACTCAGAGGCTCAAAGGAGTGTCCCTACTGGAGTGCCCCCTGCAGCTCCGAGTGGCCAGTCCTGGATGTGTTAACATGAGCCTTGGGCCAGATGGTGCGATTGTGGAGGCCTGGCTACTGTGACATGCCTTCTGGCTCTTTGAGCAACCCAACCCAGGAATGGCCAGAGCTCATCGGCCGTGCCTGTCTGAGAAGTGACTGATGTCCTGGGGCGTTGGGCTGGCATGGCCCTCACCTCTCCACAGGACTGGACTCCCCTGGATGTCTCTGCAGGTGCCACCTTCTCCTCGGGCTTTCAGTTATCAGCATCCAAGGTCTGCTCTCTCCAGGAACCAGGGCCTGACTCAGGGACCCAAGAGGCAGTGGCTGCTTCTCGTTCTCCTTCCATGAAGTCAGCCGCCTTAATCTCACCTGGCCTATATCACAGAGAAGATGGGACAGATTCTGCGGACATCCTGAAATTAAGTGTGAAGTGTAGACATTTGATTTTGAATGACTTAAACATGAATGTAATTTAGACAACAGGCCGGCTACTGGACTTGGGAATTTATCAAACCTCTCTCTGCAGATGAAAATGTTCATTTAACCAAAGGGAAAAAATATGTTTACATGTATCATGTCCATACAAGATCTAAGAGGCCTGTGGTTTTGTTTATCAAAATTTGTTAACATGTGGCCAAATTTACACTTTAATACTAGGCAATAGGTGCTCAAATACTGTCAATTCAAAGGCCCTGGAAGGGACCTTGCTCAAACTCCTTGACATGGTTTGGCTGTGTCTCCACGCAAATCTCATCTTGAATTGTAGTTCCTGTTTTCCCCATGTGCCATGAGAGGGATCAGGTGAAGATAATCAAATCATAGGATAGTTCCCCCCAACCTATTCTCATGATGGTGAGTGAGGTTCTCACGAGATCTGATGGTTTTATAAGGGGCTCATCCCCACTTCACTGGGCTCCTCTCTCTCCTGCTGCCATGTGAAGAGAGACCTGTTTGCTTTTCCTCTGCTGTGATTGTTAAGTTTCCTGGGGCCTCCCCAGCCCTGCTGAACTGTGAGTCAGTTAAATCTCTTTCCTTTATAAATTACCCAGTCTCAGGTTTGTCTTCATTAGCAGTGTGAGAACAGACTAATACACTCCCCATGAACTACTCTAAGGAGAGAGTGTATGTCCATGCGGCCTCGGCATGTGCTTAGAACTTCTGACACCAGCAACCTGGCAGCCCAGCCCGACGGGGTTCTGTCCTCTCTGCTGTACAGTTTAGTGTGTGGTCATAGTTTGTGTAGGATGGAGACTGAAGGAATCATCCTTCACTCTGATTCATCTGGAAGAAAAGCAAAGCCCTAATTTTTTAAGCTGAGGAGTCCATGTGTTTATGTATTTAGCACCTCAAGACAGGAGGAAATAATTAGTGGTTTGAGAACATGTTAACAAAAACCAAGAGCCTTTTCAACCTTTGGGCTCATAATATATGTAATTGTAAAGTACCAAGCACACCAGAAGGGAACAATACTCCTTTGTGATAGGGACGTTACCCCTCCACCCACCTCCTATCCTCCCTGGGATAACCACAGCATGGACTTCCTGTTCTACCCAGGGCCATGAGCAGACAGCTAAATTCATGTATGGTTCCCAGGGAAAAAGTGGAGAGGGTGCATTTCTTACCTGGGCACAGCTGGGAGGGATTCCCACAAAACATCATTTTATTTAATTTGAAGTGATTTTCTGGCAGGCTTTTCTTCTAATTTGGAACCAAATATTTAAACAACCATTGCTTACAACACAAGCTGGTATCAGAATTTTAAGGTGATGACAAGAGCAGAGCAGCTTTCGGAAAAAGAGAAGTAAGAAGTTTGGTTCTGGATTCCAGCCAAGCGATGGTCATTTCGCTTGTTTATCGATTATGTGTTTGTTCCCAAGGTCGATGAGGACTTGGCAACTACTGATTTTTATGTGGCATGTCACATCGCTTCACTCCTCATCTTCAAGTTGGGAGGAATCAAATATTTCCCTATTAAAACTTGTTCTCCTACTCAGCAAATTTATGAGAATGAGAATAAAAACGTCCTGGATAATTTTCAGGTCTTTGCAAAAAAGCTCCTTTAACGTTACTGTTGAATTCAGCAGTCGTGGCCAGAGGGACTGGAGAGGGGAGGGGTGTTCCTGCTGCCTTATCCATCTCCCCCGGGAAACAAGAGTTGCTGGATGCCATAATGAAGTGGTTTTGTTTTTAAGAATCGAATGAAAACCCTGGATGGTCTTGATAGATGAGCAAATATTTTGCAGGACCTTCATCTGTTTACTTTGCAGTAACCACAAAGCGTCTGTAGGGGGAGTTTTCTTATTGCTGTTTTTGAGTTACTAAATACAGAAAATAATTTCAGGGTTTTCTCCTTTTCTTAACTCACCTGCAGTTTGCTATGTGTGATATTGAGGGTAAAATATTTTTGCACAGACAGTTCTTGCCTCGCGTTTCAAAAGGATGGTCTCTGTGCATCTACGACTGTAGCAAATGACAAGAAAACGTCTGTGGGCATCAGAGGATTTCAGAGAAACGCAGAAAAGTGGAGGACATTTAAAAATACGTTTTGCACATCAGCAAGGTTTAGGCTAGGGTACAGGCAGTGAGGTGCATAGGTTGCAAAATTTAAGGACGTTAGGAGTGAGTGCCTGCTTAAATTACAGGCCCTAGGTGCTCCCTGGCCTCCCCTTCATCTCAGCCCTGAGTGGCAGACATCCAAACTCTGGCTGGTAAGTCCAGCTCAGGACCCAGGGAGGGTGTGAGGCAGGTGGAAGGAAAGTAGACGCAGGAGTGGGCAGGGGAGGGATAGGGAGGCTGCTGGCTCCCCAGGCTCTATTCTCCTGTGAAATGTGTCCTGGAGAAGCGGAAGGGAGGTGAAAAGGGAGCAGTGGTCCAGAGCTAGGACCCGTGCTTCCATCGGATGAGCTGTGACCGTGGCCTCACAGATGTCTCCACCATCTGCCTGATGCTGGTCTAAGAGACAGAGCAAAAGTGCTGGACGGGAAGTCCGTTCAAGTGGGAAGAATAAGCAAGTGGCTGAGGTCTGCTTTTTGGCCGGTGGTCGAGGGAATGCAGGAGAGTTCCCAGCCTTGGGACTCCACTTAGGACAGGGGACCACATGGCGGAAGTGTCAGTTGCCAGCAGAATGGGACCTGAGGGGAACTTCGCAGGTTCTCTGATTGTCCCAGGGTGTCTGTCTGGATCCTGCTCACTCAGCAGCATGTGCAGGGGCCTGGGGCACTCCTGCCCAGAGGGACCAGGCTGGGTTCATGGGAGCCCAAGGCTGTCAAAGGCTTGGCCCAATGTGCCAGAGTGAGTCTGCGGCAAAACCCCAACCAGGAGAAGGAGGGACTGCAAAGTCACCTAACAAAGGACAAGGCCCAGGGAAGGGAACAAATTGAGGCCATTAAAGTAACTGACCATATAAGAGTCGGCAAGGATGAGGAAACAATGGTGCTCTCATACTCTGCAGGTAAATGTATAAACTGAAAAAAATGATTTTGAAGGCAATTTGGCAATATTTGTCAAGATTTGAAAATATACATCCGTTGCATAGAATTTATCCTGTAGATAGGTTTACAAAAACACCAAGAGATACGTTCACTGCATAATGATTTGTTAGAAGGGGAAAAAAAGTCAAGTAAAGGAGCAAACTGAAATTGATCAGAGACTATTTAAATAAAATATAATATATACATAAATCAGAAAATGTATGACCATCTGAAATAATGAGGCAGATCTCCATGTGATGACATCGAATGATCTTCGTAGTATTTGTTTAGGGAAAGCAATCTAAAACACAGTGTGTTTAATATTATCTTATCTGTATAAAAACTAAAGGATATGCATACAGGTACAAAATAAACTTGACAGTAGTTGCTTCTAGAAAATGAGGCAAAGTGGATGGTAAAAAATAGATTATAGGTTGACTTTTAATTTTTCTGTTTCTTGATTCTTGATCATTTACATATATTACTTTTCTAATCAAAAACAAGTTTTGTAATGATTCTGTATTCATTTTCAGGCCTCAGACTGTTAGAAGAAAACAGTTTCTTGGAATCTTGGAATGTTTGTTTTAGAAAGCCACATCTCAGGCTATAGCTACTGTGTGACTTGGGGAGTTGAATTCAGTTAATCTACAAAAAAGAGAAATTCTTAACGATTAATAAGCAAGGAACTGGCTCCAGATTCTACATACTTTTAATTTTCAGGTCTTCCATTTTCAAGTTATTATATTTAAAATCTTCTCTCAATGTACAGAATGGAAAATGCATTGCAAAGAACAAGCAGAGGGTCAAAGAAGTTTCTTGGTTTCAGTGGGGCTCATGAATTCTTTTTGTGCATCTTTCTTCTGTGCTTGTGAGACTCCAGACAAAATGCCCAATACAAAAGGTGGCTCCTGCTCACTTTCTCCACTTCCTCATCCCTACCTTCTCCCTGGCCACTCCAGAGATTCCTCTCTAGCAGCTAATTGAAATGGTTCTTTCATGATCAACCTGCCCAAGCCAGCTGCAAACATTTCTTCTGATTTGACCACTGGCACCAGGCAAAGTGGTTATCACTCCCTCTTCCTTCAAATGTTTTCTTTTCGTATTTTTCAACCACCTCTGTCAGTTTTTCTGCATTTTTAGTGGCTCATTCTTATTCCCTTTTGTTTATTGCTTGCTTCTCTACAGAACTTCCAAGGAGCAGAGCTCACCAGCAATTTGTCTCCACCTACTCGTTTCTTCTGATGTGTCCCACCCAGTCTCATGGCATTGAGCCTCCTCTGTGCACTGATGATTTCAAACTTTCAGCTGCTTTTCAACCTCCAGCCTAGACCTAGACTCTCAGATGGGATTTATTTCTTCAGTTTCCTGTTCATCATCTCCGTTTAGCAGGCGTCTCAAACTCAGGATGAAGTGAGAGCTGTAGAGTTCCCCAATCTACTTCCTCTACCTTAACTTCTCCCTTTCTCAATAAATAGCAACTCCATCTACCCAATTTCTCAGGTAGAAAACCCAGCAAATATTCTCAGTTTTTCCTTCTTCTTAACACACACATATATAGATTCTTAAGCATTGCTATTTCATCTACTTTCAAAATATTCCCTGATTCTGGTGAGAGCTCACTATTACCTCCAGCTCTTGGCCCTGGTCGCCGTGTCATCTGCTGGAACTGCAGGACAGCCTCACCTGGCTTCCCTGTGTCCACTCTCCCTGTTGCCGTCTGCTTCTTCCAACAACAGAAAATACACATCAGGTCCACACGACTCAGTGACTCCATCTCTGTCTTCGAATAAAATCCAAACTTTCATTAGGACTCACAAGACCTCCATGATTAGGTCCTTACACTCATCCCAGCCCCATTGCTGAAAATCAAAGAAATAGGAAAAGTAAGGAAAAGGGGAGAAAGGGGCATAGAATCTTCAAAGACAAAACAGAGGGCTGCTGTCCCAACAGAAACCAGGGAGGGCAGAATACAATCAAATAACATTATTAAAGCACAAAAATTAAAAGCCTAGCATTCTATATCCAACAAGAATATCTTTAAAAATTGATGTCAAAATAAAAATGTTTTGAGAAATAAAAAACATTAAATTTTAAATAAACTAACTTAAAAAAAACCATTAAATTCTTTTGGGAAAAAAATTTATCAGCAGTCGAAAGAACAGCACCAGAAAATATCCCTATATGGGTCAGTAGAAATGAGGATCAACTGCATAAAGCTACAGCAACAGCAATACATTATGGAACGGTTAGCATGTATACAAGTGACTTATATGACAACAAAAACACAAAGCAGGAAATATAACTGAACTGTTTTAAAATTCTGAGTTGTTCAGGAAGTGGTAAGACTACTAAATTAAAGTACTGTAATATTCAAAGAATAAATGTAAACTCCAGGGTAATCACTAAAAAAAAAAAATAGATATACAATGAAAACCCTAATATCTAAGAAGAAAGAAAATGATAGAAATGCTTGACTAAGTAACATGAACAAAAACTAAAGGCAGGAAAGGAGAAAACAAAGAACTAAGCAGAAAACAAATTGCAAGATGGTAGATTTAAATAAAATGCTCTATTGAAAAGACAGATTCTCAGACTGCATTAAAAAAAAACAAAAAACAAAAGAGGATCCAATGCTGTTTACAAAAAACACATCAAATTTAAGGATACAGAGAGGTTATAGGTAAGGAAAAAATAGAAAAAAATATGTAAAATACGAATGAAAACACTACTTAAAAGAAAGCCAGTGTGGCCATATTAATATCACACATTATAGACTTTAGTCAAGAAGTGTTAGTGGTATAAAGGTGGACATGTAGTAGTAACATTTTGAACAACCAGTAGAACACAAGAATCCTACATCTGTATATATATAATACTATAATCACACAATATATAAAATGTAATTTGACAGAAATAAAGGGAGAGAGATTATAACAAATGTTCAGGCATGACTGGAGATTTTTAGCATGCTTCTTTTAATAATAAGCAGAGAAAAAAATCAATAAAAAGAAATACAACTAACCAACCTACCTAATTTTATTTTTATATATAATATGTTATATGTGTTATATAGGAAACATATTTAAGAATATATATGTAAGGTATATATAAAGTAAGAATCCATTATATTTTTATGTCATATCTATGACATATCTAATATATATGAAACATATGGTATATTCTTATTTTATATATGCCTTACATATATATTCTTATATATATAACATATATAACATATATGTGAATATGATAAAATTAGGTTAGGTTGGTTAGCTGTATTACTGCTAACCGATTTTTGAAGTTCCTTCTTTTGAAGTTTCTTTAGGACACTTACCAAAATCTGTGTTTGATATGGTTAGGCTTTGTATCCCTATCCAAATCTCATCTTGAATTGTAATCCCCATAATCCCCACATGTCAACGGAGAGACCAGGAGGAGGTAATTGAATCATGGGGGCAGTTTTCCCATGCTGTTCTTATAATAGTGAATGAGTTCTCATGAGATATGATGATTTTATAAGGGGCTCTTCCCTACTTCACTCGGCACTTCTCCTGTCTGCCATCTTGTGGAAGAAGGTGCCTTGTTTCCCTTTTGCCTTCTGCTAAGATTGTAAGTTACCTGAGGCTTCCCCAGACATGCTGAACTGTGAGTCAGTTAAATCTCTTTCTTTTATAAATTACACAGTCTCGAGCAGTTCTTTATAGCAGTATGAAAAAGGACTAATAAAGTATTCATGTTTTAGAGCACAAGTAAATCTCAGGGGGTTTTAAAGGATTAGAATCATAAAATATAAGCTTTGTTCCTAAGTTGGAATTAAATTAAAACTTAGCAAAAGGAACTTCAAGATCTGGCCAAGATAGAGTCATCACACTCCACCTATCGCTCACTTATCATAGCTGGAAACTCTGGAAAGAATGACTCAATGACTATTTTGAAGATTCTGAAATTTTTTAAAATACCAAGGAGAATGAGGAGAAAATTGAAAACCTGAAAATGACTAATATGATAATGAATTCCTTGTTTTGTTTGTTAATTATTCTAAACTATATATTGCCTACAAAAAATATTGGAATGTATTTCTTAGAATATATTTCTATAGCTAGATTGAAAGTAAAATGATAAAAAATGATGTACCAGGCAAATAAAAATCAAAAGAAAACTGAAACATCTTTATTCACATCATACAACATAGCCTCCAAAACAAGGAAAATTACCAGAAATAGAAGGAACATTGCGGAATGATAAAAGAATGGATTCCCAAATAAGATATAAGAATACTAAATGGGCATGCACCTAACATGAAAACTGATACAAACTAAAAGATGCATAGACAAATCCACAATTATAGCCAGAGACTTTACCACTCCTTTCTAAGTAACCAACAGAACAATAGATAGTCAATCAGTAGGATAGAGAAGACCTGAAGAGCACCATCAATAAACTTGACCAAATTGAAATTTATAGCACACTCTATCCAACAACAATAAAATGTGCAGTATTTCCAAGGGCATATGGAACATTCACCAAGAGAAACTACATTTTTGGACACACACACACACACACACACACACACACACACACACACACACAGAACCATAACAAATGTAAAGCAATTGAAATCATACAAAGTATATTATCTGGCTACGATGGAATTATATTAGAAATCAATCACAGAAAAATATAATACTTGGAAAATGCTCAAATATTTGGAAATTAGATACATATTTCTAAAATTTCATGGTTTTATCTCAAGGGCATTTTAAAAATATTTTGAACTGAATGAAAATGAAAATCTAATTTATCAGACTGTGTGGGATGTATCTAACATAATACTTTAGAGGGACATGTATAACATTAAGGAATTACATTAAAGATAAAGGACTCAAATCAATAATCTGATTTTCTGCTTTAAAAACTTGAAATAGAAGAGCAAACCAAACTCAGAGCAAGGAGGAAAAGGAAACAATAAATATAAAAGCAGATGGAACATTTGCTAAAATTGACCCCTTGTCAGTCCATAATTCTAGCCTCAGAAAATGCAGAAAATGTCAGAGGGTGTGAACTGACAGCATGCTATAACACACTTTAAGTATGCAGGACACACACACAGACACACATAGACACACACACACACACACATGCACATAAGACACCTAGAAAACTCCTCATATTTGGAATATTTTTCAAGCTTACTTTTAAACAATTTATATTGAAAGAAAAAAATTAAAAGAAAATTAATAAACATTTAGAATTAAAATATAGTGAAGATACTACTCATATAAAAGCTTATGTGGTACCTCTAAACCAGCATATCAAGAGAAATTTAAGCCTTTGATGCTTATGTCAGAAATAACGGAAGACTCAACATTAGTGAGCCAAGCACTCAACTTAAAAGTCATAGAAAAAGAACAGTAGAATTAATAAAGATTAATAGAAGGAAAAAGCACAATTTTAGGAA
Organism: Cheracebus regulus; assembly: GCA_963574635.1. NCBI lineage: Eukaryota > Metazoa > Chordata > Mammalia > Primates > Pitheciidae > Cheracebus > Cheracebus regulus. Next base: position 20,947 of record CAUYQU010049276.1, on the reverse strand, counting down.
TGAATGAAATGTTTAGACACTGTAGAATTAAGTAGATGATAAAAATTATTAAAAACTATGTCAAACAATGGAAAATTGGACAAAATAGATAAATTCTTAGAAAAATACAATGTATCAAAACATACACAAGAAAAAATAGAAAACTTAAATAGTCCTACAGTCACCGAGAAAATTAAATTTTTTTCAAATGGAAAATGCCAAACTCAGATCTCTTTGCAGATGAATTTTATCAAAAGCAAAAGAAAAGATAATTTCTATCTCTACTACTCCAAAGGAAAGGAAAAAAAACTAAAGAAGAAAACTCAATTTCTCTTATGAGGCTAACAGTGCATTGATAGGATAACCAGACACACATAGTATGAAAAAGAAAAATACATATCCCAGTTTTCTCATGAACACAAAACCAGAAATCTTAAACAAAAACATTTGCAAATATCATCCAGCAATATAATAAAAGATAACACATCTTAAATAACTTGGATTTATACCAGAAATGCAATTCTGATTTAATAAGAGGCAATTAATAGCATCCACAAATTTAAAGATTCTCAATGACCAAACACCTTCTAGTAATGCATTAATGAAAAGTCAACTTATAAAATATCTTAGCAAACTACAAAAGAAGAAAAATTATCTTTCCTGATAAAAGACATATAAAATGTATAGTAAACATTATGTATAACAATGGAAGTTCAATAGGATTGTCTGTAATATTAGAAAAGAGAAAGATGCCTTCTATTTGATACCTTATCAAAATTTTACTGTAAGTACTAGCAATTACACCAATACAAAAAATGAAATAAAAAGTGACAGCACTGGAAAGAAAGAAATGATATTGTCATTAGTTGCTGCTACTGATTGCCTATATAGAAAATTTAAAAAATATATCAATGAGAAAATATAATTTTTAAATGTAATTTTCAGTAACAAAAGTTTACATAAAGCATCCTTTATGTAAATAATTATGTCCTTAATATAGGACATCAAAAAATGTAAATAAATGGAAACCTATAGAAGGCACTTGTATAGAAAGATGCAGTAGGATAAAATGCAAATTATTTATAAATTTATCTCTAGGTTCAATGGAACTCCCCCCAAATGCTAATAGGTGTAATAGAATTTGACAAGTGTGTATATAAAATATATATGTGGGCATATATATGTGTGTGTATGCATGCGTGTGTTCAATTAGACATGTACATGGCTACTCATAGAAGTATTGTTCACATATATATAGAGAGCCCAAAATAGCCACGATAATTCTTAAGGATAAGATGGAGGTGGGACTTGCCTTAACAGAGTTCTTTCTTATGAGAAAATGTCAAAGATAAGATGTTTCAGAGTTGTCATGGGCCTAGACAAATAGCCTATGGAGCAGAACAGAAAGCCAGAAGCTGACACTCAGAAATACAGAGACTTCACTCTTGCCAGGATGGGCCCTGTGGATTACTGAGGAAAGGAAAAGCTATTTAGTGAAACTATCATAGGTCAATTGTTGTTTATATGGAAATCAATGGAATTTGACACCTACCTCATGCCTACTCAACAATCAGTTTCAGGTGGTTTAAAGACTTAATGATAGTCCCCTAGTCTTACAGTCTTTTAAAAGTATTTTTAGTTTGCTTTTTTCACATTTATGACCAAAGGATAGAAAGGATTTTTTAAAGAGCCATAAAATACATATGCCATAAAATAAATGAATGATATATTCTGTAATTTCATTAGAAAGTTCTGTTCTTCAAAATACACAGAAAGAATGTAAAAATTCAAGGCACGTACTAAGACATTCACAGCACATATAACTAAAAAAGGATTTATATGGAGAATACAAAAGGATTCCTTTTGTATTCTACAAATAATTTGTATCTACAAATTCTTATTGATACAGATCAATAAGAAAAATGTACAAAAATATGAAAAGGTATTTTCCTGAAAAAGAAACACGAATGACAATTAAACATTATAAAATAATGCTCAACCTCAGTAGAGATTAGGAAAATGCAAATGCATGTAGTGCAATGAGGTATTATTTTTTTATCTACTAGTTGGGAAAAATTTGAAAGTCTTATCCACTATTGGTAAGGCTGTGAATCAACAGAGACTTTATTATTGGACCAAGCATAATTTGTAACAACCACTTTGGAAAATTATTTGGCCTTATTTTACAAATATGAATATTTGACCCAATAATTTTACTCTTAGGGATATAGCAGAACATTTAGCATATATGTGCCGGGAGCCATATACACTAATATTCATAGAAGTATTGTTCATAATAGCAAAACCAGAAATCATCCTAAACTCATCCACAACAAAATAGACAAACTTATTTTGGTTAGAGTCTTAAAATGAACAGTTATAAAGCAGTGGAAATACAGTTGCATGCAACAGTATGAATGAATCATAGAAATATGTCAGAAATCCCAGAACAATTCATAGAATACAATATTTTATAAGTCTCAGAAACAAGTAGAATTAAACAACATATTGTATACATATATGTACATATATGATATAACTAAACATAAAAGAAAATGAAAGAGTGAGTAATAGATACGAAATTCAGGGTAGAGTTAACTCCTGGGGGCATAGGATTGAAGAGGTATGTTGCTGGGACAAAGACTTTGGCTTAATTTCGGTATAGATTCATGGGTCTAAATTTTATTGTTTCATATTATATCTATTACAAATATTCTGTCAAGCATTACATATGAAAACTTAAAAATAAGTGGATATTACATGGTTCTGGACTATTATCAAAAATGTATTGTATATTTAGTGCTGTGCTTCCTGTTAGCCAAAGAAAAGAGGCTAACGAGCTCAGTTCAGAAGGTACTTTGTGTAGCTGAAAACACAGCAGTTGTTCAGGATAAGCAGTGTCTACCAGTTAATGATGATTGAGTCATTGTCGAATAAATGTATTTTTCCTTAAAGAAAACTTAGCTTAATGGGGGTAAGTATAATAAATTCTTTTATCATCCTCTTGATCTTCTTTCTCCAGATGCTCCAGTTTACTTTGTCCAAAGTCATTAATATCTGACAATGAATCCAGAAAGAGTCCAGTTCTAGAATGTGGTTGTGAACACTGGCCACATCTGGCCATCTCCCTTTGTGTTCACAATTGTCAGCCACTGAATGCCATCTCCCAATTATTGCTTGGTTTCTGCTAATATTTGTCACAAAAATGTTTGTTTGAATGTATCTTATCAAAGTAATGTTTGTGTTTTGGATTAGTCATTGCTTGGTTAAAGATTTGTATAATCAGCTTATTTTAAGATTAATTCATGAAAAAAAAACCCTCTGCAAATTCCCATTATAGCTTAATTTGTATAAAGATATTTACTGTATTTTAACAGTGCAATTAAGATTAATATGGGTTCTAACACCATAAGGTCAAGTAAACATGGATTGGATGATACTCTAAATACTCACCTCTGATCCTCAGATATTATTATGCAGCCCAGATCTTGTGGGTTTGCAGAAGAGCAAAAAGATCAGAAGTGAAAAGAAATGCGTATTCTCAGGTTGTCTGATGCAGACAGAGACAATGTGCTAGCCTGGACTGGCTCGTTCATCACTCTGGGTTTCAGAAACAGCAGATGATTCACAGGCTGAAGGAGGAAGAATGGTGCCCTCAGCGGGGAACCTCCCTTGGGTAGACAGGAAAATGAGCTCAGAAAGACATAGGATATAGTATACACCTAAAGTAAAATAAAAAATTAAAAATTTAAAAAAATAAAGCAGGATCGAATAAAATTTTTTAAAAAAAAGAAGCTGGGGTGCATTTGTGTGGTCCAGGCTCTTTTGAGTCCAGGTTCTTCTCAAGAGCACTTTTTCCATGAGTCTGTGCCTGTTAGTGCTTCTTAGAAAGCTAGACTATTTCCCTTCTGAGGCCCTTCAGGCTGCTGCTGCCAGCCTTACTGCTTCTGGAATCAGTAGTAGGTGGAATGGGTTTTCTCACAATTTTGGTGAAATTGAGCAGTGTTTTAATTTCTTACATGAGCTAAAAAGTAACCCCATCCCTCACAGTGGGTTGAATGGTGGTCCCTCAAAATACATATCCATGTCAAAATCCCTGGCAACTGTGAATCTGATCTTATTTGAAAAAAAATTTAAAAAGTCTTTGCAGATGTAATTGAGTTAAGGTTCTGGAGATACGATTATCCTGGATGCAGTGACCAGTGTCCCCATAAAAGGCAGGAGATACAAGAGGTGAAGGCTGTGTGAATTGGCAAGCAGAGATCAGGGTGTTGTACCCACAAGCCAAGGACGGCCTGGAGCCACAGAGCTGGAAGAGTCAGGAGGGTTCTTGTTCCAGGCAGGATTGTCCAATCTTTTGGCTTCCCTGGGCCACATTGGAAGAAGAAGAATTGTCTTGGGCCATCCATAAAAACACTAACACTAACAGTAGCTGATGAGCTTAAAAAATTTCACAAAAAAATCTCATAATGTTTTCAGAAATTTTAAGAATTTGTGTTGGGCAGCATTTGAAGCCGTGCTGTGCCACATCCTCCCCATCAGCCGTGGGTTGGACAAGCTGGCCTTAAACCCTCCAGAGGCAGCACGGCTCTGCCCACAGCTCCATTTCACACTTCAGGTCTCCAGAACTGTGAGAGAGCACATTCTATTTTCAGCATCTAGGTATATGGCAACTCTAGCAAATGAATATATCCCTAAGCCAGTTTTTAGTGTGTGTGATTTTGGACATTTTAGTTTTTATTTGTAATTTTTTTTAGTGAAAATAATAAAATTTAGTCTGGGTTTTAAAGTCCACCTGATGGAACATAGTAGTTCCAATGCACTCTCGGTCCCTGCACATGGCTTCACCTCCCCTGTGTTAATCAGGCAGACTCATCAACTGGCTTAACTTTAATCAAAACATTTAAAAACCTTGCAAGTTCAATCCAACTCACTGTAAAATTTCCCCATTTGGCCTTATTCTCATGATATATGAGTCACCCCTTATCCATGTGGGATACTTTGCAAGACCCCCGGAGGATGCCTGAAACTGTAGATTGTACCAAACTCTATATATGCTGTGCATGAATTTCTTTTTCCTTCTTTACAGTTTCACAGATAGAAGATTCATTCTTACTGTAGGTTTTGGCAACCTCACCATACAACTTATTTTGCTTTCTTTAAGTCAAAAACTTTCACTTTTTCACGTTAAGGAAGCACTTTCCAGCTTCTCTTTGGCACGTCTGAATTGCCAGCATCATTACTCTTGTGCTTTGGGGTTGCTACTAAGTAAAGTAAGGATGACTTGAACATAAGCACTGCCAGATCATAACATTGATCCGATAACCAAGCCTGCTCCACTGTGACTAACAGGTGAGTGGCATCTGATGTGTGGATACACTGGACAAAGGTGTAATTCACATCCCAGAAGGGAGGGTTCAAGATTTCATCATGTCACTCAGAACAGTGTGCAATTTAAAACTTATGAACTCTTTATTTCTGGGATTTTCCATCTGGTATGATTTGGCTGTGTCCCTACCCAAATCTCAACTTGAATCGTAGTGCCCATAATCGCCGTGTGTTGTGGGAGGGATTCAGTGTGAGCGCTGTTCTTGTGATAGTGAGTTTTCATGAGAACTGATGGTTTTATAAGGGGCTTTTCTCCCTTTGGCTTGATGCTTCTCCTTCCTGCCACCATGTGAAGAAGGACGTGTTTGCTTCACCTTCCATCATGATTGTAAATTTCCTGAGGCCTCTTCAGCTCTGTGGAACTGTGAGCCAATTGAATCCAAATCCCTTTATATATATAAATTACCCAGTCTTGGGTATTTCTTGATAGCAGTGTGAGAATGGACTAATATACCATTTAAGATTTTAGAACAATGGTTGACCATGTATAACTGAAACTGTGGAAAACAAAACCACAGGTAAGGGGAGGGGCTATTGTAATTATTTTCATTTTATTGACTGTTCTGCTGGAGTCATATCAGAATATCTCCTCTGGTTTTTGCTGACTGATTATGTGGTCCAGCCACAGGGAAGAGACACCCAGATTGGCACTCCAGATTTTTCAACCTAGAGGAGAGACAGACAGATGTTTGGAAATCTCACATGGTGATTAGTGCTGCAGTGTCATGCTGGCATGTGGGAAAGTAAGATGTCCTCTGTCTTGAGCAGATTGTCCTGCAAAGAGAACATTCCGCCTTGATGGAGAGCTCTCCATCTGTGCTATCCAGGGATATTCCTCCCATGGCTTTTTCACGTGTGCTGCTGAACACTTGAAATGTGGCTAGTGCAAAAAGTAATGATATTTTTAATTTTTAATATTTCTTTAATTTTCATCCCTTTAAGTGTAAACACCCAAACCTGAGGAGGATTTTGGGAGAGTGCATCTGTGCTCATCTTTGAGCTTAGACACTGTGGCATCCCAGGTGTCTTAGTCCATTTGGGCTGCTATCACAATACACCTTGAAAACAACAGAAATGCGTTGCTTGCAGTTCTGAAGGCTAAGTCCTAGAGAGAGGAGCCAGCAGAGTCTATGTCTGGAGAGACCCTGCTTTCTTGTTTATTAACTGCCTTCTCACTGTGTCCACAAATGATGGAAGGGGTGGGGGATCTCTCTTAGGTCACTTATATAAAGACACTAATCCCATTCATGAGCATCTGCCCCCATGACCTGATCACCTCCCAAAAGCCCTGCCTCCTAATACCACCACATTAGAGGTGAGGATTTCAACATGTGGATTTGGGGTACATAATTATTGAGACCATATTACCAGGAGTTGCCTGAGATACTTCTGGGTTGTGATTCTGATGCCACTTCACAAGAAATTAAAAAGGTACCTTTAAGAAAAAGGTCATGTGCTCTTCCCTCATACCTTATCCCAAAGCCATGGGAATAAATATGCTAGGAACTTATCCCAAGGCCATGGGAATAAATATGCTAGGAACTTCCACTTCAATCTTCCTTTCTGTAGTTTGTAGCCACTTCACTTGAGTCCTTTTTTGTGAACCAGAGATGTGAATTGCCAGTCCACGGTGCCCTAGAAGGACACCAGCCTCCCCTTTACCTAAGCCAAAAGGAGCACAAGGCTCACAGTCTTCTGAAGGGGACACAGAGTTGGCTCTGAGGGCCACTGCACAGTCAGCACATGCCACACAGGTAGCTTGGTATATCCCTTTACACATCCCCCTGTGAAACAAGATGCTATGCTATCCAAAGCACAGAAGACCAAGGCTGGGTGGGGGGGTCAGGAAAGTGTGCAACAGGGTGGCCAACATCCTCCACAACTTTGTTAGATGTGGGTGCTTTCAAAGGGAAGGCAGACTGAAAAGCAAACTGTAACACAATCAATAGTGGCTTCAGCAGTGTTTCATATAATGAAATCATAGGGAATAAGAAAATCCCTATTCTCAAGTAATTTATATGAGCTGTTTTTAAGTCACAAGAGGGTCAATTCAATTTAGAATTTACACATGAATTCATGGAGGTGGCAACTTGAATATGACTTTCTACCACTTCACTTAACTCCAGGCTATTCAGTTCTCCCAAAGAGCGCATGATCTCAGGGCCCACTGGCAGCCCTGGGATTCCTGCAGGTAGAGTGATAGGGTTTTCTCCTTGTGAGGTTGGAAAGAGTCTGGATTCTCCTGCTAGTGGGGCAACTGGAATTAGAGAATTCTGGAAAGAGCCTAGTCCTTAGTGTTGTGTGGTCCTTGGAGGAATGTCATTTTTAGCCCTGGTTCGTTTTGTCATAGCACACACAAGACCGGGGAGATGCTCAGTGGGTAGGCTGGGCTCTCTCTGTCCCTGAGTCTGGTAGAGTAGGAAGATACCATAGACACAGGAAGGCTCCCTCCTTCTTCCTTCAGAGGAGGGCAGGACTGGACACTTGCTGTGCCTTGTTGCCTTGCCAGGGTTGAGAAGACTTTCATTCCACCATTGAGGTGCTGTAGTCTGTACTGTGTGCCAGCAATGAAGATGAGCCTGGATGAGCAGACAAGGACAGATGACAACCCAGCTGAGGAGGAAGAGGGAATCAGAGTCAACACAGCATGTGCTCAGCTCAGCTCACACTCTGGAAAATGATACCAGTGCCCTGTCTGGAACCTGTAGGGCCAGCCTCTTCCTCTCCTACATTTACTTTCAGTGTCACACTTGCTCCCACTGTCTTGTGATGCTGCAGTTCTCCAAAGAACTCCCTGTGTGCGTGCTCTTGGACAGCCCCATCAATGGTGAACAAGTTCCCACACGCTCAGCCTCCCCACTTCCTGCCTCGACTGAGAGACATCTGGTCTTTCCCTTGTGCTCCGCTCCTCCCTCAGCATTCTTTCAGGAGTGTTTTCGGCTGCTTAGTCACCTACCTGCAAGAACGTGTTGTTCAGGAGGGAGAATTATTGTTCCTTCACATGCCATGTTGTTTATGGAGGGCAGGTTTTAAACATAGAGGCACAGAAATGCTTTCGTTCAGTGATGGGCAAAAAGGTGCCACAGAAATACCAGCTAAAAATATCAGAGAGATTCAGGGAGGAAATTGTATGGGAGTAGAAAAGGGATATTTCATAAAGATAAAAGGGTCAACACAATATCCTAAATGCAAATTTACCTATTGAAATAGCTTCAAGATCTATAAACTTAAAGTTGTCAGACCTAAAATAAAGGGGAGAAAAGCCACAATGATATTTGGATAATGTTAACACTTTGAATTGACTGAAAGAACAATAGACAAAAAGTCAGTAAGGATACAGCAAATTTGAAAAACCCAATTACCTAATATATAGAACACTACATTCCATAGTTCCAGAGTATACATTTTTAGTGTCCATTTGGTAAAATATACTATACTATAAAGCAAATCTCAACAAATTCCAAAGACTGAAATCTTATAGTGAATATTCTGTGACTACCAGAAAATTATATTAAAACTCAAGAGCAGTAAAAAAGTAGAAATCTACAAATGTCTAGAAATTGAGAAAATATAAAAACCCATGAGGCTAAGAAGAAATTAAAATGAAAGCCAGAAAATACAAGTGAATGCCTGCCTACATACACATATATTACATACACACATAGGTACCTGTATGTACACATGCATGCATATGTGTATAAAGTTAATGTTCTAAGCTTCCAATCAAGTAAGTTAAAAGAGCAGCAAATTAAACTCAAATAAAATAGAAGAAATAAACAATGACAATAAAATCAGAGATCATTAAAATACAAAATAAATGTATAATAAACAAACGAACAAAGCTAAAATGGTTCTTTGAAAAAAATTATGAAATTGATACATCCCTAGGAATGCTCATTAATTAAAGGAGACAGAGATAGAACAGCATGAGGAATCACCAGTGTGAGGAAAGGAAACGAGAACAAATCCTGTGGAAATCAGAAGAATATTAAGTAGATTAAAAACTGTTGTCACTTAGCGTAATTTCCTCTAGGGTCATCCATGTCGTCACACATGACAGAATTCTCTGCGTGTTTAGTGCTGAATAATATTCCTTTGCAAGACTACAGTACATCTTCTTTATCCATCCATGCACGGATGAGCAGTTAGGTCGTTTCTACGCCCTGGCTGCTGTCAATGATGCCACGATGAACATGGGAGTGTGGACGTCAGATATCTCTTAACATGTAGATTTTATTTTCTTTGGATATACCCTGAGTGCTGGTCTTGCTGGATCATATAATAATTCTATTTTTAATTTTTTGAGAAAACTTTGTATTGTTTTTCATAGAAGCTGTACCGCTTGGCATTTCCAGCAATGCTTTATAAGGGTTCCACTTCTTCCACAGCCTCACCAACTCTTGTCTTCTTCTTCTTCTTTTTATTTTTGATAGTAGCCATCCTAACAGGTATGAGGTAACATTTCAACGTGGTTTTGAATTGCACTTCCCTGATGGTTAGTGCTGTTGATCACCTTTTCATATACCTGTTGACTATTTGTATTCTTCTTTGGATAAATCTCCGTTCAAGCAATTTACTCATTTTTATTTGGGTTAAGTTTTTGCTATTGAATTGTAAGAGTTCTTTATATTGTTGGATATCAACTCCCTATCTGATATTTGGTTTGCAAATACTTTCCCATTCCAAGTGAAATAAGACAGTCACAGAAGAACAAATGCTGCACAACTCCACTTATATGAAATATCTAAAATGATCAAACTCATAGAAGCAGAGAGTAGAATGATGATTTCAAGGGAAGGAGGTTGGAGAAAATGGAGATTTGTTCAATGGGTATAAAGTTTCAGTTATGCAAGATGAATAAGATCTAAAGATCTGCTGTGTAACACAGGGTCTGTAGTTAACAATACTGTATTGTGCACTTATGAATAATGTTGAGAGGTTATATACTATGTTAAATGTTCTTACCATGAAAACCAAAGAAAAACATAAAAAACAAAGGAGCATGACTTTTATTATGGTCATGATTTCACAGTATGTGCAAACATCCAAACTCATCAGATTGTATATATAAATTATGTATGACTTTTTGTATATCAATTATACCTCAAAAAAGCTGTTAAAAAGCAAAACCTTTATGTTATTAATAATACTTGAAAATTTAGATCAAACAAACCAATTCTTTATATAACACGGCTTAGATAAACAGACACAGGAAGAAATAGCAAATCTCAATAGTATTATGCCTATTAAATAAAATGTAGCAACAATGAGAAACTTTCTCACAAAAGTAATTCTAAGCCAAGTGGACTTACTGTTGAATTTTACCAAACATTTAAGAAAGTAATTTTATATCCTAAAGAAAATCTTACAGACTGTTTGATGAGGTATATATAATCCCCAAACCAAACCTAACAAGGATATTCAATGTAAATAAAATTACAAGATAATATCACACATGAACAAATAAACCAATTTTCTAAATAAATATTATAAAATAAAATTCAACAATTTATAGAAAGGATAACATATCGTAACCAGTGGACTTTTCCCCACAAATACAGTAACATATAGAATAAAATTTCTTTAACTGTAAATAATTAATGTAAGTCATGACATTAATATAATAAAACATATTATCTTGTCAATGAATGCAAAAGAACTTTATAGAATAAATATCTATGCATGATAAAATACATCAGCAAAATTAAAAATAGAAAAAAAAATCTTAACCTGATAAAAGGCCGATACCCAAAAATTTTTTACAAATCTTACAGCCAACATTAACTTAGTGATAAAATTGAGTTTTCTTCTGATGTCAGGAATGAGACAAGGATGCACAGTACCACTGTTTCTATTAAACATTGCACTGAAGATTGCAGTTTAATGCAATGAGGCAAGAACATTTTTTAAAACTTCTAATAAAATGATAAAAAAAGAAAAACCCTGTTATATGCAGATAAATGATTGTGTGAGTATAATTTTTAAAAGAATCTACCAAGATGTTACTAGCAACAATAAGTGAATTCAGTAAAGTTGCTGGATACAAAGTTAATATACAAAAATCAATTGTATTTTCATCTACTAGCAACCAACAAATTAAAACAAAATCTAAAAGCCATACATTTAAAGTAGTATTAAAAACATCAAATACCTAAGAATAATTTTCTGAATAATATGAATTTTTTCTACATTGAAAACTATAAAACATTACTGAAAGAAATAAAGCAAAACTAAATAAATGGAGACATATGCTATGTTTGTGGGTTAAGTGACTTAATACTATTATTTTAATTTTTCTCCAAGTGACCTTTAGGGTCAATGAAATTTCAATAAAAATTTCAACATGTTTTTTAAAAGTGGAAATTGACAATTACATATACCACAATTGTCAATTATATATACTGCACTGTCAATTATACATATCACACTGTCTTAACTAGCTTTATAGAAAATCTTAATATCTTAGAATGTAAATCCTACAGCTTGCTTCTTCTCCGGTGTTTCCTTGATTATCTTAGATCCATTTTATTTGTATATAATGTGATATAAGTATAATATTATATATAATTATATTTATATTATAATCTCTCTTTACAACATCCTATATATTTTTATATTATATATAAAACCCACAGTACTTCAGAATTTGACCTTCTTTGGAAATAGATTACTTATAGAGAAAATAGAGTTAGAAGGAGGTAAGTAGGGTGAGCCATAATGTAATATGCTGATGTCCTTATACAAAGAGAAAATTTGGACATAGAGACAGACACACGCAGAGGGAAGGTGATGTTAGAAGACACAGGGAAATACCATGTGAAAATGGTGGCAGAGATGGAGGTTTGCTGCCTCAAGCCAAGGAACCTCTGGGGCTACTAGAAGCTGGAGAAGGCAAGGAAGAATCTTTCCCTTACAGGTTTCGGAGAATCCATGACTGTGCTGACACTTTAACCATAGACTTCTAGCTTTCAGAATTGTGAGACAACGAAGTTCTGTTTTTCTAAGTCACACAGTTTATGGCTTGTATTATGGTAGCTCTTGGAAACTAGAACACCATAAAAGTAAAGAGTGACAAATAACTTCTTTTCAGTAAGAAGTTTTGTGGCTGGGCGTGGTGGCTCATGTCTATAATCTCAGCACTTTGGGAGGCCGAGGCAGTTCACTTGAGATCAGGAGTTCCAGACCAGCTTGAACAACATGGCGAAATCCTATCTCTACAAAAAATACAAAATTAGGCACGGTGGCACATGCCTCTAAATCCCAGCTACTTGGGAGGCTGAGGCAGGAGAGTCACTTGAATCTGGAATGAGGAGGTTGCAGTGAGCCAAGATCCTGCATTACACTCCAGCCTGGGTAACAAGTACAAAACATCATCTCAAAATAAAAGAAAGAAAGAACTTTTGTGTATTCCGCAATAACATTAAGCATTAAAGACAAGCCACAGAAGAAGAGACGATATTTTCGATAGGTATGTCTAATAAAGGATTAGAAAAAAAAATCCTAAAATTCACATGGAACCAAAAAAACAGCCCATTAGCCAAAATAATCCTAATCAAAAAGAACAAAGCATCAAATTACCTGACTTCATATTATGCTACAAAACTGTAGTAACCAAGACAGCATGATACTGGTATAAAAATAGACATATAGATAAGTGAAACAGAATAGAGAACCCAGAAATAAAGCCACATCCTTACAGAAAACTGACCTTAGACAACTCAACAAAAACATACATGGAGAAAGGGCACCCTATTTAAAAAATGGTTCTGGAATAATCAGACAGCCACCAGAAGAAAAATGAAACTAGACTCCAATCTCTTACTATATACAAAAATTAAATCAAGATGGATTAAAGATTAAACATAAGACTTGAAAATATAAAAATACTAGAAGAAAACTTAGGAAAAACTCTTCTAGGCACTGGCTTTGGCAAAAAATTTAGAACTGACACCTCAAAAGCAAATGTGACAAAAACAAAAATACACAAAAAAGTTTAAAGTAAAAACCTTCTGCAGAGCAAAATAAATAATCAGCAGAATGCACAGACAACCTGCAGAAGGAAAGAAAATATTTATAAACTATGCATCTGACAAAGGACTAATATCCAGTATCTATGAGGAATTTTCACATCTCAGCAACAATAATGAAAAATAACCAATATTTATAAACTATGCATCTGACAAAAGACTAATATCTAGTATCTATAAGGAATTTACACATCTCAGCAACAACAACAATGAAAAATAACCTATTAAAAGATGGGAAAGCACATGAACAGACTTTTTTTTCAAAAGAAGACACACAAATGGCTGGTGAGCATAAAAAAAAAATACTCAACATCACTAATCATGAGAGATGCAAAGTAAAACTACAACGAGATACGATCTTAACACCAGTCAGAAATGCTACTAATACAAATAAAAAAAATGCCAGGAGCGGTGGCCCTCACCTGTAATCTCGGCACTTTGGGAGGCCCAGGTGGGCAGATCACCTGAGATCAGGAGTTCGAGACCAACCTAACCAACATGGTGAAAACCTGTCTCTACTAAAAGTACAATATTAGCTGGGTGCGGTGGCACATGCCTGTAATCCCAGCTACCTGGGAGGCTGAGGCAGGAGAATTGCTTGAACCCAGGAGGTGAAGGTTGCAGTGAGCTGAGTTTTACTGCTTACAGATGGTGTGGTCTGGGAGGCACACGGGAGTATCTTCTGGGTTGATAGAGATGTTCTTTAATTTGATCTGGGGCGTGGTTATATGGCTGTTTAAAAGTGAGAAAATGTATGAAGGTATATAATTTGGGTTTGTATACACTATCCTCTGAAAATGTTAAAAAAGTAAAAAAAAAAGTTAATAGACAAGGAAAGTATGAAAATGAAGAATCATGAAGAAGGGGGATACTTACTTCCCCAGATACCACAAAGCATTATAATATTACTGTGATCAAATCACCTTGGGGAGGGACATTGGACCCGACAAACAAAGTGGAACTGATTAGATAATAGTAAGATGGATAAGAGTTTTAAAAATAGATAAGGTGGATATGAGTTTTAAAAAATAGATAAGTAAATGTTTATTAAGTACTTAGAAGAGTCTACAGGTCAAGTAAGCACTATTAGTCAATTCATTAAATAAGTAAATAAAACTAGATTGCTGTATATGGTGACTTAATACATGAAAAGGTTACATCTCAATTTTATCGGAAGTACATGCATTAATTAATAAACAAAACTGCCTCCACTGCCTATGCCTTTGAAATAAAATTAAGTTGTTCATCTATTTCCAGTATATATAATACAAAAACCCAAACAGGAAAACTCTTATAAGAAAAAAATAGAAAATTATAAGTAATTTAGAAGGAAGAGAACTTCTTAAGCAAGAAACTCAGCAATGTTAAAGAGAAGATAGATTCATTTCACTACATAAAATTTAAAAATATTTTATGATAAAATATAACATGAAAATAGCAAATAAAGAAAAAGTAGATTTGATAAAATTTGCAAAGCAGACAGTGAATAAAGTTAATATTTATTACATATTATATATAATAATTATCTCACATGTATAATGAACTCTTAAAATTTAACAAGAAAAAAGCAAACAAGCTAATAGAAATAGGGGTAAAAAGTTTTCAGACTCACTAGAAGTCAGGGAAATGCAGTAACGGGAACTGCTTTCATATTTCTCTGATCGGCAAAAAGCAATAGCTCTATTACCCATTGCTGGCAGAAACAATGACGAAAATATGAATTAGAACAGCTTTTCTTTTGGTAAAGCAGTTGGTCTACATTTTTTTTTTTTTAATAAAAAATGGCCAGTCCCTTTAATCTAAGAAGTCCGTCTCAGGACTTTTGGGACAAATGTGCCTGCTTTTGTAATCCCCTGCTTTCCCTCACCCACTAGAGAATTAACTCCAGTAACTTACTGCTACCTGAAACTATTCTGAGGGATTTTTCCCCTCAGAGACTGCTTGTTGGAAAAAGTGGCAAATCATAAAAAATAAGCAAATAAATAGTAAACCAGAATAACAGCAGCAACAAAAACAGATGGTATAAAGGATTTAGCTTTATAACATTTATTTTAAAATAAAGGAACACAACACATGCTCCTTGCAAGTAATTTAAACAACACAAAATTACATAAATAGAAAGGTATAAGTCCCTGCCCCCAGAGTCTAGTGATAACAACCATTAATAAGTGGACACATAGCCTTACAGACTTTATATATCTTATATACATGTATCTGTTATATATACATGCATGCATACATATGTGTGTACATATGTGCATGTGTCTGTGTATATATTATACATTGCAAAAAAATGAAATTATGCCAATACATAATCTGTAATTCTTTGTATTTTAACAAACATTGTGGACACCCATCCCTATTAGCAAATATAGAGCTGCCGCACTCTTTTAAAAGAGCTGCCTGCATACATTCCCACACCTTTGTATTTTAAAGATATCTAAAATTTAGGTTCATTGAGATTTTTGCTTTTCCACATATGATTGCAATATCTTTGTACATATACATTAACAGATTCATGCTAACATTTCTATAGGGAAGTTTCCTTAAAAAAATTGATTATAAAATATACTCATTTACAAATATGGTTCCCCAACAGTTGTACAAAATTGTGTACTGTCACTAAGAGTATGAAAACCATCCATTTTCTATACTGTCCCAACCCTAATTTTAAATAAAATACCGGTTGGCTGCTTATTTGTTATTTCATCCCCTATTCCTTCTTGTCTCCATTGTTAAGCACAATTATTGGCATAAAAGAGGTTTTTAATACCCATTTTTAGACTGTATTCTAGCCTGGGCAATAAAACAAGAATCCCATTCCCTCTCCCTCTTTCTCATCTTCTTTCTTTCTCTCCTTCATTTTTTTTTCTTTCTTTTGTTGTTTCTTTGTTTCTTTCTCCTTTTCTCTTTTTCTAAAAATAAATAAATAAATAAATAAATAATAATAAGATCCAATGTTCTGTTCCCTACAAGAAACACACTTCCCCTCTAAAGACACACATAGACAAAATATAAGGGGAAGGAGCAGCTCCTTTTGTCCCTTAGTGCAGGGCTTGGCCCCAGCACGTGGTTAGTCCATACTGGAGTAAAGTGGTGAATGAGTGAATGGTTGAGTGATAATGCATTGTCAGATTTGTCTTTTCCACATCTTTATCTCTACCCAGAACCAGTTTTCTCATCCACAAGATGGGCATATGTGGCTGGGTGTTCCTAAATCCTGCAAAATTCGGAGCTGGCACAGTTGGTGACAGACCTTCCTTGACTTCACCTCATTTTCTGTATCTGTAAAATGGGGCACCATTCTCTAAGAGTAAAGAAGAGGAGGCCTGGCATAGGGAAAGAAACTCTTTCAGCTCAATCACCCAGAACATTCATTTTGCTTTCAAATATCTAATACAGGGGACCACTCTTTCTGCTATAATTTATATTGAAGCTGATTCCATTTATTAAAGGCAATTCAGTTATGAAGCTTTAATTAAAACAGTGTAGTAAACATTATTATTATTAAAACATTTACTATGCCAGGCCTCCTCTTTACTCTTAGAGAAAGGTACCAACTGTGCCAGCTCTGAATTTTGTGTAGAGAACCCATTTTCTCATCCACAAGATGGGCATATGAGGCTGGGTGTTCCTAAACCCTGCAAAATTCAGAGCTGGCACAGTTCCTTCTTAATTTCCCCATTGATCCACTTGTCTTTAGGAGCATATTTTTTTTAAGTTTCCATGTATTCATATAGTTTCCAAAATCCCTTGTTATCAATTTCTTTTATCCCATTGTGATCACAGAAGATACTTGATATTATTTCAATCAAAAAAAATGTTTTAAGACTTGTGACCTAGCATATGGTGTATCATTGAGAATAATTATGTAGTAAGGAAAATAATGTGTATTCTGCAGCCCTTGCATGAAATATTCTGTAATATCTCATAGGTCCATTTACTTACTGAATTAACCTCTTTATCATTATATAGTGACCCTAGGATCTTATAGTGGGCTGGAGGGAAAGGCAAGGAAGCACTGAGGGACAAAAGGATGCGATTGGGGTAGGAGTAGAGGGAGGAATGGGACTATGGGCACCCACAGTGGGGCCTCTTGGTCTTAGTCTGGGCGCCCCTTCAAATGCTGAAAGTAGGGCCTGTGCCCAGGACTTTGCAGCAGGATTATTTGGAAAAGTAAATCCAAAGAGCAGAGTGAGAGTCTGGGAAAGTAAAGGAGAAAAGCTAAGGGTATACCATAGAGATGACCACACTGAGGGAAACTGAGGCTTAACTCAGTGTGATCTTTAGAATAGCATCTAGAAAGTGCATCATGGCTGAGTGCAGTGGCTCATGCCTGTAATCCCAGCACTTTGGGAGGCTGAGGCAGGCAGATCACCTGAGGTCAGGAGTTTGAGACCAGTCTGAGCAATATGGTGAAACCCCATTGCTACTAAAAATACAAAAACCAGCCAGGCATGATAGCAGGTGCCTGTAATCCCAGCTACTCAGGAGGCTGAGGTGGAAGAATCACTTGAACCCAGGAGGCAGAGGTGGCAGTGAGCCGAGATCACACTGCTGCCTTCCAGCTTGGGCGACAGAGTGAGACACCATCTTAAAATTAAAAAAAAAAAAGTACATCAGCTTGTGCATCTCTCTCTCAGTGAAGAAGGGAGAAGCATTTAACTCCACGTTCCTGTCTCCATTGGTTGAGGGCTGTCCTGTGGGAACAAGGTAGGAGTTCACTTGGGATGCATGGATCTGGTAATAGCCAGCATGCATGGACTGTTTGCCAGAGCTGTGGTTGGAATCTGGAGCCTGGTGAGAACAGATGAGGCTGGGGACAGTCACAGCCTGGTTTCCAGGTATGGGACTTGATGGCCACCTAGCAGGCCAAGATGGGAAATGCAGCAGGGACCAGGGCAGTGAGGGAGGCTGCTCAGGATCCCGGCGCAACAGAGGTGGCAAACCTGTGGCAGGACAGCCTTCTCCCCTGGAAGTCCCCGCTTCAGGGACAGACCCAAAGGCTCCATGCAGCAACCCAACCAAAAAGGAGGCCTGCATGATGGGCTTTCATGGAGCTGGGCCCCAAGGAGGTCACAGCCTTGGAATGCAAGAATTTCTTCCAGCTCCTGAGTCCTAGGACTACCTGCCTTTTCTTCCCCTCACCTGGGCCATTTGTCCCCCTCCACCTTCATCAGGCTCATCTCTTTGTTCCTTGCTTTCTCTTTCTCTGCTTCTCTCTGCTTCTCTTTGTCCGTTCTCTCTCCCTCTTTTTCTGCAACCCTGCCCTCAACAACTCTTTCCCTTCCTCTATTGTGCTGTTTCTCTGTGATTCTCTGCAGCCCTCTTCCCATCTGTCCTCTCCATCTCTCGTTTCCTCTCTTCTCTTTTTCTCTCTGCCTTTCCCTCTGTGTGTTGATCATTGTCCAGCTCTCTGGACATCTCCATTGGTTCTCACTGTAGGTCCTTCTCTTTGACTCTTCCATCTCCTTTTCTCCCCATGGGCCCAAAGCAACATCTCTCCATGACTCCATCCTCCCATCTCCATCTCTCTCTTTCCCCGCTCTCCCCCACCTTCTCTCTCTCTCTCCTATTTCTCTGACTTTCAACCCCTTTCTCTCTAACCTCTTTGTCTTTCTCCTCCTCTCTGTTCTTTCCCTCCATATCTCATCTCTTCTCTTATCTTCTCTCTTCCTGTCCCTTTCTCTGACTTCACCTCCTATGTTCTCTACTCCTCTCTAGTCATGCTCAGTGAGGCTCTCTCCATTGACCTCTGCCTATCACACAATTTAAAAATTACAGAAAGATGGTGGAGATCACAGGACTTACTGAGAAATGTCTGTTCCCAGGTAAGCTTCCCCCGGAGCCACCTGAGTTGGTGCTACTGAGGGAAGCTGGCTCAGTGAGGAATGGGCTCTGACAAATCCTGAGCCTCTGTGAGGCTCCTCACTGGCTCCACAGCTGCTGCTGGGCCCCCTTCTATTCTCTATCATGAGACACTGGATACCTCGTGGGGATATCTTCCTATCTGCTCACAAGGCACCACTAGCAGCCAGTAGGCACACGGTAACTATTTCTAGAATGAACAAGCAAAACCTCTGCCCATGGCTTCATATAGGATGTTCCCCACCCCAGGAGGCCCCCTTGAGCCCCTCCCAGTCAACACTACCAAAGGGTAACCCTGCTTCTGTGGCCAACAAGGCAGTATCTGCCTGGGTTTGAACGATGTCTGAGAAGTCATACCTGGTACACCCTAGTGTGAGCTGGTCTTCTAGGAAGCAGATGCCCAGATAGACAAGACTGTGAATGTTTATTAAGGGAAACACTATGGAAATGAGAGAGAGGGGAGGCAGAACTGGGCATGGGGCATATAATATGTTAGATATGTTTCCAATATATCACATTTCATGAGTCTTCCAATTTCAAAATTGTCCTGTAAGGTAAAAAGATTTTGGTTTCCAGGTGACCTTCTGTTGCCCAATATACATTTTGTAGTCTATGAAAATCTGTGCCCTTGCTGAATAATTTTGTGTGTGGTCACATCAGTGTCTGTATGCCATGAAGAGTATCTACAGATCACAGATACAGATCTCAGAGTTTAACTGTGTATGCATTCCTTTAATTTCATCTGATAAGGCTCTGAATTTAACCTTAGAGACAGAGACTTTCCCTTATCTTTTGAAACAGAGATTGGAAATCCTGATGCCTGAGCTGTTACACCCTAAGGTTTATTTAATGAATGTCAATGAACATCTTTTGCTTATCTTCTGAGTCGGAATATTTTCACTTAACCAGGGAAAGAGGTGAGGGTCTAACACCCACCAGCTATTTTGCAAGATGCTTTCTTTATGGGCTTGTTCTCTGTCTTCACAATGACCTAATAACCACTTCATTCTTGACTCATTTACAAGGAAGCTAGGGCTCTGACCCCTACTGAGAGTTGGTGTCTGGGCTCAGGCAGCAAAGACGCAGGAAAGAGGAAAGATTTTGCATGCCAATGTTGGGAGATGCAAAGCTGGGAGTCATAAGTGGGAAGGGGAGGGTGCTGAGGATGAGATAATGCCAGAGCAACTCAGGATTGGCCTTGAGTTCCCTGCCAGAGTTGGCCTCATTCTAAAAACCAAGGCCACAGCTCCACTGAACCAGGCCCATCCTCATTGTCTCCTTGGGCCATAAAACTCAGGGAGACACTGTCTCCTAACAGAACCAAGTTAAATTTCCCAGACCTCTAGGCATTCACTCACCCTGATCCAGAGCTTTCACACATCCAGGGAAAGAATCATCTTTCCTACAGATAATGGACCAAAGGCTGTAGGGCAACGGCGAAGTGCTGGGCAGGATGGTTCCCTGTGCACACTGTGCTCTCTGAGCTCCCCCATGGCAGTTTTGTGTGGCCCTCACGCAGCCTCCGTGCTCCTCCTCACACTGCTTGCCCGGCCAGGAGCAGCCTTCCAGCTCCACCTGAGTTCAACAAACCCCCATGTGACACCTCCCGCTTCATCCTTCTCTTCCATAGCCTCCTGTTTATTCCCGGGAGATTCTGTCGCCTCCTTCTGCACCCTGGGTCCCTT
>CAUYQU010049275.1:0-29657 GCA_963574635.1 Cheracebus regulus | reverse complement strand
CTATTAGGTTTGCTTGGTCCAGGTCTGAGTTCAAGTCCTGGATATCCTTGTTAATTTTCTGTCTTGTTGATCTGTCTAATATTGACAGTGGAGTGTTAAAGTCTCCCACTATTATTGTGTGGGAGTCTAAGTCTCTTTGTAAGTCATTAAGAACTTGCTTTATGTATCTGGACGCTCCTGTATTGGGTGTGTATATATTTATTATTGTTAGCTCTTGTTGTTGCATTGATCCTTTTACCATTATATAATGTCCTTCTTTGTCTCTTTTGATCTTTGTTGGTTTAAAGTCTATTTTATCAGAGACTAGCATTGCAACTCCGGCTTTTTTTTGCTTTCCATTTGCTTGGTAAATCTTCCTCCATCCCTTTATTTTGAGCCTATGAGTGTCCTTGCATGTGAGATGGGTTTCCTGGATACAGCACACTGATGGGTTTTGACTTTCTATCCAATTTGCCAGTCTGTGTCTTTTGCTTGGGGCATTTAGCCCATTTACATTTAAGGTTAATATTGTTATGTGTGAATTTGATCCTGCCATTTTGATGCTTAGCTGGTTGTTTTGCCCATTAGTTGATGTAGTTTCTTTATTGTGTCGATGCTCTTTACCATGTGGTACGTTTTTGGAGTGGCTGGTACTGGTTGTTCCTTTCTGTGTTTAGTGCTTCTTTCAGGAGCTGTTGTAAAGCAGGCCTGGTGGTAATGAAATCTCTGAGCAATTGCTTTTTCATGAAGGATTTTATTTCTTGTTCACTTATGAAACTTAGTTTGGCTGGATATGAAATTCTAGGTTGAAATTTCTTTTCTTTAAGGATGTTGAATATTGGCCCCCACTCTCTTCTGGCTTGTAGGGTTTCTGCTGAGAGATCTGCTGTGAGTCTGATGGGCTTCCCTTTGTGAGTAACCTGACCTTTTTCTTTGGCTGCCCTTAGCATTTTTTCCTTCATTTCAACCCTGGTGAATCTGATGATTATGTGCCTTGGGGTTGGTCTTCTTGAGGAATATCTTTGTGGTGTTCTCTGTATTTCCTGGACTTGAGTATTGGCCTGCCTTGCTGGGTTGCGGAAGTTTTCCTGGATAATATCCCGAAGAGTATTTTCCAGCTTGGATTCATTCTCTCTGTCACATTCAGGTACACCTATCAAACATAGAATAGGTCTTTTCACATAATCCCATATTTCTTGGAGGCTTTGTTCATTTCTTTTTACTCTAATCTTGCCTTCTCATTTTATTTCATTGAGTTAATCTTCAATATCCTTTCTTCTGCTTTGTCGATTTGGCTATTGAAACTTGTGTATGCTTCGCGAAGTTCTCGTGTTGTTTTTTTCACCTCCATCAATTTGTTTATATTCCTCTCTAAGCTGTTTATTCTCATTAGCATTTTGTCAAACCTTTTTTCAAGATTCTTAGTTTCTTTGCATTGGATTAGAACATGTTCTTTTAGCTCAGAGAACTTTGTTATTACCCACCTTCTGAAGTCTATTTCCGTCAATTCATTACACTCATTCTCCATCCAGCCTTGTTCCCTTGCTGGTGAAGAGTTGTGATCCCTTGGACGAGGAGAGGCATTCTGGATTTGGGTGTTTTAATCCTTTTTGTGCTTGTTTCTTCCCATCTTTGTGGGCTTATCTACCTGTGGTCTTTGTAGTTGGTGACTTTCAGATGGGGTCTCTGAGTGGATGTCCTTTTTGTTGATGATGAAGTAATTCTTTCTGTTTCTTAGTTTTCCTTCTAACAGTCAGGCCCCTCTGCTGTAGGACTGCTGGAGGCCTACTCCAGACCGTGCTTGCTTGGAGATCACCTGCTGTGGCTGCAGAACAGTAAGGGTTGCTGCCAGTTTCTTCTTTTGTTATCTTTGTCCCAGAAGGATACCCGCCAGATGTCAGCCTGAGCTCTCCTTTATGAGGTGTCTGTTTGGATATGGGGGGGTCGGGGAGCTGCTTGAGGAGACAGTCTGTCCCTTATAGGAGCTTAAGTGCTGAGCTGTAAGCTCCGTTGTTCCGTTCAGAGCTGCTGGGCAGGTACGTTTAAGTCTGCTGCAGTGGAACTCATAACCACCTTTTTTTCCCCGGTGCTCTGTCCCGGGAAGTTGGGGCTTTATTTTTAAGTTCCTGTCGGGCTGCTGCCTTTCTTCAGAGATGCCCTGCCCAGTGAGGAGGTAGCCTAGTTACAGTCTGCCAGCAGAGGCATTGCTGAGCTGCCGTGGGCTCTGTCCAGCTGCTTTGTGAATTCTCTTGCAGTTTTGTTTATACAGGTATAGTTAGAACTGCCTTGGTAATGGTGGTCTGCCTCAGTAATGGCGGACTGTCTCTATAATGGTGGACTGCCTCGGTAATGGCAGGTTGCCTCGGTAATGGCAGGTTGCCTCGGTAATGGCAGACTGCCTCAGTAGTGGCAGACTGCCTCGGTAATGGTGGACTGCCTCGGTAGTGGTGGACTGCATCAGTAATGGCGGACGCCCTTCACCCCACAGAGCTAGACCGTCCCGGGTCCAGCTGTGCTTGCTGTGAAACTCTCAATCCAGAGTATTTCAGATTGCTGATCTTTTTGGGGGTGGGACCGGCAGAGCCCAATCACCTGGCTCCCTGTTTCAGCCCCCTTTTTTTCAGTTGAACAGGTGATGCTGTCTCCCAGGCGTTTCAGTCACCAGTTGAAACACTGCCCAGATTTGTGTGGGTTTTTATGCAGAGACCTGCTGCACCGGCTGAAATAGCCATGCTGGAGACTCGGGGCTCTTTCCCACCCAGGAATCTACTAGTCTGTGGGCAGTAAAAATTCGTTTGGAAACGTGGTGATCACTCACCCTCTGCGTTTTTGCTGGGAACTGCAATCCAGAGCTGTTCCTATTCAGCCATCTTGGTTCCCCCTCTTTTGTCTCTTTTTATGTTTTTTTTTTTTCTGCCTTAAAGGCTGTTTTTGTGATATAGGTATAGCTGCTCTTGCATATTTTTGGTTTCCATTGGTGTGGAATTTTTTGTATTCCTTCACTTTTGGTCTAATATGTCTTTAAAAGGGAAGTGAGTTTCTTATAGACAGCATATAGTTGGGTTCTTGTTTTCTTATTCATTCAGCCAGACTATATCTTTTAACTGAGGAATTTAAACTATTTACATTCAAGATTGTTACTGATAGGTGAGGACTTAACTGCTTGTCATTGTATCAATTGTTTTTTGTTTGTTTTGTATAGCTTTTGTTCTTTTATTACTCTTTAATATTTGCTTTTACAATTTGTTGGATTTTTGTAATGATATTTGATTCCTTTCTCCTGATCATTTGTACATAAGCTCTGCCAGTGAGTTTCATACATTTGTGTTTTCATGATGACAGATATCGTCCTTTTGCTTCTAGATGTAGAACTCCTTTAAGTATTTCTTGTAGGACTGGTCTAGTGTTGATGAATTCACTGATTTTTTGCTTGTCTGAGAAAGACTATTTCTGTCAGTCAAGAATAGTGTTGTTGGTTATAGTATACTTATCTGACAGGTTTTTTTCCCCACCATCATTTTGAATATATCATCCCATTCTCTCTTGTCCTGTAAGATTTTTACTGAGATATCCACTGTGAGCCTGATGATGATTCCTTTATATGTGACTTGATGCTTTTCTCTTGCTGTTTTTAGAATCTTGGAATTTGACTTTTGATAGTTTAACTATAATGTGCCTCAGGGAAAAGCTTTTTGGGTTGAATCTATTTGGGGATCTTTGGGCTTCCTGTATCTGGATGTCTATATTTCTCCCAAGACTTGGGAAGTTTTCAGCCATTATTTCCTCAAATCGATTTTCAATGCCCTTGTTCATTTCTTCTCCTTCTGGAACTTATATTTGTTTTATGGTGTCCTGTATGTCACATAAATTTTCTTCATTCTTTTATTTTTTATGTGACTGCGTTATTTCAGAAGATGCCTTCAAGTGCAGAAATTCTTTCTTCTGAATGACCTATTGTCGTAGCTCTGGAGTGTATTTTTCCTTTAATGTATTGTATTCTTCAGTTCCACAAGTTCGATTTGGTTATTTCTTACATTTGTCTTTTTGTTGAATTTCTCATTTATATTATGTATTGTTTTCCTGATTTTTTCTTTGTTTAATTGTGTTTTCTTGTGTCTTACTGAGTTTTCTTAAGATTATTATTTTGAATTCCTTTTCAGCTGTTTTCTAAATTTCCTTTTTGGGGGCTTCTATTACTGGAGAATTATTATATTCATTTGGAAGTGACATGTGTCCTTACTTTTTCATGTTTCTTTTGTCCCTACTTTGATATTTATGCAATTGGTATAATAGTTGCTTCTTCCATACTTATGGATAGAATTTTTAGGGAAATATTTTTTCCTATATGTGTACCTATACTGTTGGTTGGGTAGGGTGGTTTGGGTTTGATTCTGCATGGCTGCAGTTAGTATAGTGGCTGTATTATTTCTTCAGCTGTAATCAATGTCAGTGTGATTACAGTGGTGTGAGTTCCATAGTGGTATAGGCTGCAGTTGTTATTGGAGGCTGTGGTGAGACTTTGCTGGGAATGAGAATGCCAGGTAGGCTAGTCCTTGGGCATCAATAGTGGGGCAACTGGATAGGCATGTCATCCTTGGGTCCCCAGGTGGCATACACAGGCACTGGCAATAGCAGCAGTGAGCCAGGTGGGTGAGTTCTTGGACCCCTGGGCTATGTGCATGGCCCCAGTGGTAGAACAGCAGCAGCAGACTGACCCTTGGACCCTTGGGTGGCATTCATGGGTGCCAAAGGTGGTGGCAACAGGCTTGACAAGTAGGTCTCCAGACCCCCAGGATATGTATAGGTGACAATTATTGCAGTGGTGGTCAGTGCATACCTTTTCTCAGGCCCTTGGATGCTGTGTATAATATCAACATTAGTCCCAGAAGTAGGTGAGGTGGGCCAGTTGTCAGGTCCTGAGAGTGTGTGCAGGTGTGGGCATCAGTAGTGGTGGCCAGAGTGGACCTGTCCTCAGGCCCCTGGACAGTCTGCATGGGTTTCAGTAACAGCTGACAGGTTGGACTAATCCTGAGGCCCTCGAATGGCACACACAGTCATAGACACCAGTTGTGGCAGACAAGGCAGGCTTTTCCTTAGGCTCCTGAATAGTTTATAGAGGTGCCACCAGCAGTGGATGAGACAGACCTGTCCTCAGGGCCCTAAATGGCATATGTAGGCACTAGGAGCAGTGGGAAAGGCATGTCAATCCCCAGTTCCCTGCATGGCACATACAGTCATCAGTGGTGTCAATATGTGAGGCAAGCCTATCCTAAGCCTTCAGAAGGCTCATGCAGTTGTACAGTAGCCTTGCCCTCAGCGGTGCAGGGTTGCTGTCAGTGGTGGTGGCCCAGGCAAGCAGCTCGCAGGCTCTGGGGAGCATGTGCTTTGGCTCCCTTTGTCTTGATGCAGCTTGCCTTGTGCACTGTACTGCCTCTTCCCTGCATGGGTTAGAGTGCTAGGGATCCAGCCACACCACTGGATCCAGATGGTGTCATGACACTACAGCCCTCTTGATGGTCAGGGAGGGATGCCAGTGGGGCTCCAGGGATGCAGAGACATAGGAGCTGTTGGATCCCAGGCCAGGATATAGGATAGTAGACTTTGGGCTCTCAAAATGGTGCTGTGCTGCAGCTGCTTGAGTCTCAGCATAGTGAGGGGTCCCCTCTCTGGAACAATTGAGTCATGTGGGCTCCAGGCAGTTCCTTATACTAGGCTTAGAGCCTCTGATGGCCAGGGAGCTCTGCTGTGACTAAAATTGCAGGTGTTTATGGTGGGAATGTGGACCACTGGGGTTCTCTAGCTTAAGTTTTCTCCACAATGCAGAGTTCCTTCTGTCTCTGAGCTGAACCCAATTGAGCTGGCTGCATCTTCACTCTCTTCTTCTTCTTGACCTCAGGAGTTTCCTATAACTTCCCTGCTGAAGCCAGTGTTCTTTCTTAGGCATGCTATTCAACATATGGTTATCTGCTTATTCTTTTGGCCCTTCTTTGTGGAGGAAAGTGCCAGGTGCCTCTACTCTGCCATCTTAGAAATGCTCATTGCTGATGTTTTATGTCTGTATGCTCTACAGGTCTGTGTCTTAAAAAAATACCTTTGCTCTACTGATCCTGGGGTTTAAGTGGGAGCAAAATTAGATGTTAGTGTTCAAGCAACAATTTTCTGGCTTCCAAGAATTTTGACATTTCTCAGCGGCCCTTAGTTAATTGACTAACAACATATAGAATGCCAATTCAACAAAAGCAAATGTCCAGAGAAGATTTTGGGAAGCTAGCAGAACAGGAATCACCAATAATCTGTCTCCCTACCTAGACAAAATTTGCACTGGCAGAATCAGTCTGATGTAACTATTTTGGAACTCTGGAGTCTATTGAGGGATTGTAGCTTCTATGAGGGAAAGCTTGGACAATAAAGTGTGATTAACTTGAAACAATTTCAGCACTTTGCACACTAGCAGCTACCTATTCCCCTTTGTCAGCCATGTGGCAAGTCGTTGTGCATATGTTCCTGGAACAGCTTGCACACAACTTGCAGAGTCCAAAAGGGACTTTTGAATCTTAATATCAGGGATTATTGTTCAAGATCTAAGCTAAAAAGTAATCAACTAAATAAATAAAATTTCAGGGATCAGTGCTCTAGTTACCGATTGCTGCTTCTGAACATACAGGTGCAGACAAAGAGGCAGGCAGCCATTATTGTTTTAGTGCCCTCATCCTCCCTCAGCTGAAGTGACTTCCAGGGTATTTAAACTGCAAGTTTTCTTTTTCTCCATTTTTCTCTGTTTGTTATTTTTGGAGCAAGATGTTAACAAGTAGGACTTTTAAAAAACAACTGCATATATAGGAAAAAATAGAAAGTGACCACACATAACTAGGGAAAGATGCAGAGAATTCTAAACATACACAATCATGAAAAGATAAGCACATGTCAAGGGAACACAGTCAACTACTCAAAGAGCTCCCAATTGCCAACACTGGAACAATTTGAGCAAGAAAATAATGCAGTATTGAATTATAACCCAAAATATAAAATATCTGTAAGTTCCTACTGATGTAAGTGATTGAAAAAATACTTAAATGGGGATGAATAGACAAATCTCTCATGCAGAAGAGATTACATAAAATAATTTATGTAGCCACTCCCCCCTCAAGGAAGTGAAGCATAACTCCTGACTCCTTTATGTGTCAGCTGTACCTAGTAATTTGCTTCCAAAGTAAACAGCATGAGGGGAGGGTCAAAAAGTAACTTTGCAGGAAACACCGCTTCATCCAGGTGATCAAGGTTAACGAAAGTGTTAATTCATTGGGGCTCCTAGAAAAAGGACATTAGGTAAAAACTAAGAAAATGTGAATAAAGTATGGACTTTAGTTAATAACAGTGTACCAATATATGATACAATGTATCAATACATTAACTGGTTCATTAATTGTGAGAAATGTACCATACTAATAATATTAATAATGGAATTTGCTGTGTGGTACATGGAAACTCTCTTATCTTTGCTCCTTCTCTGTGATTTAAAAGTATTCTTAAATAAAAAGTTTATTAAACATACAACTAGAATTTTTTTTCCAAGACAGAGTCTTTCTCTGTCACCCAGGCTAGAGTGCAGTGGCGTGATCTCAGCTCACTGCAACCTCCACCTCCCAGGTTCAAGCAATTCTCTTGCCTCAGCCTCCTTAGTAGCTTACAGGCATGTGCCACCATGCCTGGCTAAGTTTTTTTGTATTTTTAATAGAGATGGGGTTTTGCTGTGTTGGCTAGGCTGGTCTTGAACTCCTGGCCTCAAGTGATCCACCTGCTTTGGCATCCCAAAGTGCTAGGATTACAGGCGTGAGTCACTATGCCTGGCCACAACTAGAATCTAATATCTCTATAGGTATTAACATAGAATGTTACATTAAAAATATCTATGGAGTTTATTATATCATATGTATATATAACTAGTTTGTTGAACAATTTCATACAATGAGGCACAAGTATGAATCGTGAAATGGTTTTATGTTTCTCTAGTTGCTGCCACCGACTATGATATGCCAAATAATCCTTTCTATTGGAGAGCAGATCCTTTGATGAATATTCAATAACTGCCTGGTTCACCTGGTTCCTTTCAGAGATGTACTGTCTATTCCTATCTTACAGTCAATTCAAAGCTGGCTCTTGAGGCTGGATGCAATGATCATGCCTGTAATCCCAGAACTTTGGGAAGCCAAGGTGGGAGGATCACTTGAGACCGGGAGTTTGAGACCAGCCTGGGCAACATAGTGAGACCCCCGTCCCTACAAAATATTAAAAGATGATCCAAGAGTGGTGGGCCATGCCTGCAGTCCCAGCTACTTAGGAGGCCGATGCAGGAGGATCACTTGAGCCCAGGAGCTCAAGGAGTGAGTCGTGATCATACCACTGCACTCTATCCTGGGCCACAGAGCAAGATCGTCTCTCTAAAAAATAAAAATAAAAAATAAAAACGGCTGCTTCCTCTCCTACCCTCTAGTGCCTATTAGGCTTGTAAATAGCTCAGAGAAGAGGGACTTCATGAACTGCTCATTCACTCTTTCTCCCACTCTAACACCTTCTAGTGGGCCCTTTAAATAGAGAGTGGTCTGCCTCTGAGACATTGCTTTTCCCTTCATTTTCAAGACCCTAACATGTCTGGAATCAGGCACTAGAAGGGGAAATTGAAGGGGAGCAGAAGTTTATTACACAGCAATGTACCTGCTAAAGATGGAAAGATATTCCTAGTTATTCTTGGACTCAGTTTGGTTTTGTTTCCTATTAGTTTGTTTCCTATTAGTGGCCTCCGCCAATGTGGTGATTTCCATATTGATGCTATATATATTTTTCTGGGGGTGATATTCAGCATTAAACTGATCCCCTTTGCTGAAGACACCCCAACCCAGAGAGATACATTGAGGCCTCTATTTGGTATCTGCCTTCATGACCCAACTCCCTCTCTAGACAGGATGTTTCTCCTCTATATGGCTGGGTAGGCAACCCTGTTTCCTGTCCTTTTCTTCATCTCATCTTTACATGAAGGTGAGCTAGGAGACTGGCAGAACTTGCTTTCTGGTCACAACTCTGCTGACCAAAACAGGATGTAGTCCAGACAGGATAAAGTGAAGAAATTGGCCAAAAACCAGCAGATGGCAACTGAAAGCAATCCCTAGCTGCTCTCATTGCTCATTAGCATAAGACACTCCCACGAGTACCGTGACAGTTTACAAATGCCATGGCAGTGACTGGACATTACCACCCCTTTCCATGGCAGTGGCCAGGAAGTTACTACCACTTTTCTAGAGAGTTCTAAATAATCCATCCCTCAATTTGCATTAGACCGCCCCTTAATTTGCATGCAATTGAAAATGGGTATAAGTAAGTAAAAATATAGTTGCCAAGAGCCCATGCATTGCTGATCCTGGGCACATGACCTATGAGTTAGTCCTGTTCTGCAAGAAGTAGTACCATTTAATAAAATATTGTTGTCTAATACCACCAGCTCATCCTTGAATTCTTCCCTGGGTGAAGCCAAGAACCCTCTTGAGCTAAACCCCAATTTTAGGGCTCCCTTTTCCTGCATCAAAGCCACTGGCACCACTGAATTCCTCTTTCGTGATCTACTAGGATCTTGGGGATTTGGTGGAGTGCCCCCATAATTTCATCCAAAGCCCATTACCTCATTGCCCCTATTTTCCCATGGACCCAGGTTGCTCTAGCAAGCCTCTCACATTCAGACATTTCAAGACAAAAGCAAGCACACACCCTTAGGTTCACTTTTGGCATGACTGTAGTCACAGCTTTGGCTGGAAGAACAGATCTGCTCCTAATTTGAAGGTCCAAGTCGAGTTTAGAACATGTACAAAGATCTCTTTCCTATACAGCTCAGATGGTTTACTCTAGATCATGTTAGACACTTTTATTAATTTTTTAATTTTTGCTCCACTAATTATGGAAGGCATTCTTGAGTAATCAAAAGGAGACCCTCTTCTACCTTTAGGAATATATCATACAGAAATAGTTGTTCATCTGTGCCAAGCATATGTGTACAAGATGTTCATTTACTTATAACAGTGATAGTTTAAAAACCTAATTGTTCATCAGTAGGAGAATGGCTTAATAAATTGTAATGCACCTACAGAGGCAGTACGTGGAATAGGGGTTAAAAACATGTGGTCTGAAACTAAAACATCTGGTTGAAATTCTGGCTCTGCTATTTACCAGATATGTGACTATATCTCAATTTCCATATCTATGAAATGGAGATATACTAGTTTCTACATAATATGGTTATTGTGTGACCTTGAGTAAATTATTTTATCTGCTTGGCCCCCAGTTTTGACCTGCTGTTGTGACAGTAATTTTTTCTTTTTTGACTGACCCCCAGTTTTTTCAACAGTAAAATAAAAGTAATGACGTCTGCCTGCAAAAAAATACTGTATAAGTTGCCTCACTTAATGTCTGACATAAGTAATAAGAATACCTCACATTTATTGTACCCTTGTAATTGTACATTGTTCAGTTTGCATACATACATTGATGAATTTACTATTCCCAAAAAAAATTTGGTGTAGATACTATTATTACTCCCAGTTTGCAGATGAGAAAACTGAGTTAAAAAGAGATTAAATAACTTGCCCATGGTTACAACCTCCAATAATAGTTAGATACTCTGGGTATGATAGCTGCTATTTAAGAAATAAGGCACACATCTATTGGGATGCTTTCAGTTGCAAACATATGAATCCAACCAAAAGTGACAAAACAATGAGTATATTGTTAAGTCACATCACAAGGACTACAGAGATGGGGATGATCCAGGGTTAAGTCAGCAACTCAATAACTTCATCAAAATCCAGGTATTTTCTAAATCTTTCTGCTCTGCCCTCTTCATGGGATGTTGATTTGCCTTCTTAGACTGAATACCCTTATGTTTCCAAGTTGAGTGACATGGTCGTGGACATCAAATGCAAAACACTACATTCAGAGTACCAGGAATCATCCTGTGTTTGTGTTCTTTTTAAGAGTGAGTATACATTTTCCCAGAAGCCTCCCAAATTAGTCTCACACAGTTTTTACTAGAATTTCATCATGATCTTATAAGTCATGCACCCCATGGTGATATTTTGGTCAACAATAAACTGCATATTTGCTGGTGGTCCTGTAAGATTATAATACCATACTTTTACTGTACCTTTTCTATGTTTAGATATGCTTAGATACACAAATACCATGGTGCTACAGTTGCCCAAAGTATTCAGCACAGTAACATGTATAGGTTTGTAGCCTGTGAGCAATAGGGATACCATATTGCCTAGGTGTGTGGTTGGCTATGTCATCTAGGTTTGTGGAAGTACATTCTATGTTACAAGGACAAAATAACCTAATGAGGCATGTTTAAGAATGCATCCTTGTTGAGAGACTCATGATTATACTTAAAGTAACCCTTCATAAGGGAAATAGGATCACCATGTTTGGTGTAGGCTAATTAAGATTGAACTTTTGGGGCTAGAAAGGGACCCAGATACCTTGTAAGCATTTGATCATCAGGAGAAGGGGGAGCAAAATTAGAGACCTATTAGAGAGAATGAGGGAGAAAGTGCTGTTCATATTCTTGTTTAATCTCTTTGCTTTGAGTGTGAACTGGACCTAATGATTTGCTTCTAATAGAATACAGAAAATGATGAAACATCACTTTCATGATTAGAAGAGTCACCGACTTTCATATCAGTGGAATTTTCTCTCTCTGGATCTTGTGTGTTTATATTGGATAAGGCCAAAGTGAGAGGCCCACATGTCAAAGAACTCAGGGCAGCCTCTAGCCAACCATTAGGAAAGCAAACATACAAACATACATGACACTAAATAATAACCCTATGTGCTGGATAACTTCCTTTTGCCCTCACAAATCCATTTTCTACTCTTTTCCACCCTGCTCCATACTCCTTGTAGCTCAGTGGTCCCAACCTCTTTGGCATCAGGGGCTATTTTCATTGAAGACAATTTTTCCATGGATTGGGGTTTGGATAGTTTCAGGATCATTCAAGTACATTACATTTATTGTGCACTTTATTTCTATTATTATTACACTTTAATGAAATGAAATAATTATACAGCTTGCCATAATATAGAATCAATGGGAGACCTGATCTTGTTTTCTTGTAACTAGATGGTCCCATCTAGGGGTGATGGGAGACAGTAACAGATGATCAGGCATTAGATTCTCACAAGGAACATGCAACCTAGATCCCTCGCACATGCATTTTACAACAGGAAACATGCTCCTATGAGAATCTAATGCCACGTTGATCTGACAGGAGGCGGAGCTCAGGTGGTAATGTGAGTGATGGAGAGCAGCTGTCAATACAGATGACGCTTCACTTGCTTGCCCACCAGTCACCTCCTGCGGTGTGGCCCCATTCCTAACAAGCCACGGACCAGTACCAGTCTGTGACCTGGGGGTTGGGGACCTCTGTAGTAGCTAATCTGTATGTTCTACATCAGTGAGTTCCCTTCTCCTTTGGGCTCTACCAAGGAAGACACTGGAGTGAGGTCTAGGAATTATTCTGCCAGCAAACCTCTCAGTAAATATGACTTTATTTGGAAATAGTGTTTTGTAGATACAGTCAAGTTAAGGTGAGGTCAGACTAAATAAAGGTGGTCCTTAATGCAATGACTAATTCTTAGAAGAAGGGGGAGGTTTGAGCACACACAGAGGTGCACAAGGAGAATGTCATGTGATGATAGAGGCAGAGATTGGAGTAATAAGGCAAAGAAAGGCAGCTACCAGGAGAGAGGCATGGAACAGATTCTCCCTCAGAGCCTCCAGAAGGAACCAATTCTACCAGCACCTTGATTTTGGACTTCTAGTCTCCAAAACTGTGAGAGAATACATTCCAACTGCTTTAAGCCACTCAATTCGTGGTCGTTTGTTATGGCAGCCCTAGGAGATGAATAGATCGATTAGCCATTTTTCTTTGGTGTTATGTTAGAAATATCTGTGCTGAGTGGACCCATTACAATTTTAATGTGTTTTTCCCTGATTATAGTAGTAATACATTGAAACTACAAAAAAAATTATAAAGAAGAAGAATAATTCAAAAATATTCATGGCTTATATAGTTATCATTCTGATATGTTTCCATTGCCTAAATGTGATTTGGCATACCTTTTTCACATGATATGTAGAATTTCCATCCTGAATTTTACTTAAAATTATAGGCAAATATGTATCCATAATATAAATAACTCATCATAGATATATTAATGACTGCATAATATGCCATTATATAGATGTTCTATATTTAATTTAATGGTTTATCTCTTGTAGAATAATTGGGTTGTTGTCCATCTTTTATCATTAGAAACATTCCATGATGCAGGGCGCAATGAGATGAATGCCATTTTTTTTTTCCAGAAGGGGATTTAATTTTTATCCCAATCAGTGATTGGGATAGATTAGATGAGAAGTGTATGTTAACAGGTAAGTCCCAAGGCCAGGGACCAACCTCCCCTGACTAATCCAGAAGTAACTGCAAGGGGAAGATTCAGGGTGAGAATAGAGAGGACTTCACAGGGACAGTATTTAAGTTACACAGCAGGGAGAGCTGGTGCTGGAGTTGCTATTTTACTCGTGATGCTTGGAACAAGATCTGCAGGGACATCTCCTAGACATGGTCCCTTTGCTCACTCTTTTAATAAATCCCAGCTGCTCCTGTGATCCTCCTTGGACTGTCACTGAGCAGTCCCTCTAGGTATCTTCCTAACTAAACTCTTGAGACTCATTTAGAGTAAAAGCAAAACTCAAGCTGGCCTTAGTTGATCTGATGTAAAGCTGTCTGTGGAGATTTCCACACTTGGAACTGGTGGGATTATCTAAGT
This sequence comes from Cheracebus regulus, assembly GCA_963574635.1. Lineage (NCBI taxonomy): Eukaryota > Metazoa > Chordata > Mammalia > Primates > Pitheciidae > Cheracebus > Cheracebus regulus. Next base: position 15,806 of record CAUYQU010049275.1, on the reverse strand, counting down.
AGCAAATGCTAATGAGACCCTGATGGTCCTGGCTCAACACTACCTTCCTCTCCCCTCAGGCCTATTCCCCCAGATACCAAAGGAGGAGGAAGGATAAGGGGCCCATCTGGGCAGAGGTTGGCTGGGACCCAACTGCCTCCTTAGAGTGTGATCAAGACTATTACTCTGCTTCTCCAAGGAGAAAAGTTTGGAAATTCACAGTCATTTTTATTGGCCTAACTGGCATGTGCTCAGCTATGGTCTGCACTATAAGTTGAGATTATCAAATTCAGAAAAGGTCAATATATCATATCTGTCTTTGGTCTCCTTCAGAAAGTGAAATATAGTAAGCTCATACCCTGGAAAACTAACCTTTGTAATAAGATTGGAAAACTTCTTTCAAGAAGCTTGGGCCCCTCCCTTGAGAGGCTGAGTCACAGAGAAGTTATCCAAGGACCCAGTCTGTGCAGACCCTTTCTCCTTACCCTAGAACTCAAAAGTGTTCAAGTCATTCCCCCATCTCGGCTCACTTTAACCTCTGCCTCCCAGGTTCAAGCTATTCTCCTGCCTTTGCCTCCCAAGTAGCTGGGATTACAGTTGTGTGCTATCACACCCAGATAATTTTTGTATTTTTAGTAGAGACAGGATTTCACCATGTTGGCCAGGCTGGCCTCAAATTCCTGACCTCAGGTGATCCACCCACCTTGGCCTCCCAAAGTGCTGGGATTACAGGTGTGAGCCACAGCACCTGGCTGAAAGACACCTTTCAAAAAAATGAAAAGGCAAATCAAAGACCAGTTGAAAATATTTGCAATCTGTTTGTCAAACAAAAGAATTGTATCCAGAACATTCACAGAAGTCCTACAAAGGACAACAGTTTCAAAACATGGACAGGGGACTAGAACAGATACTTCACAAAAGATGTAGAGATGGCTAAAAAATATATATATAAAAGGATTCCCAATATTAGTTGCCAGCAAAATGCAAATTAAAATCACAATGCACTACCACTTCTCACCAACTCTGATATGTTACTGGTGGGAGTATGAAATGGTACACTCATTTTGGAAAACTGGCAGTTTTCTATAAAGTTAAACATACACCCACTATATGATCCTGCAATTCTACTTTTAGGTATTTATCCAAGAGAAATAAAAACACATATCCACAAATGTTTACAGAAGTTTTACTCATTATAGTGAAAAGCCAGAAACTACCCAAATGTCTATCAACAGCAGAATAAATAAACAGTTGTGATATGTTCATTTTATGGAATACTATTCAACAATAAAATTAAAAAGTATACACATAACCAAATTAGCTGAACATGGTGGCGTATGCCTGTAATCCCAGCTACTCGAGAGGCTGAGGCAGGAGAATCACTTGAACCCCGGAGGTGGAGGCTGCAGTGAGCCAAGATCGTGCCACTGCACTCCAGCCTGGGCAACAGAGTGAGACTCCATCTCAAAAATAAGTAAATAAATAAATGAAAGAGTATACCCATAACAGTATGAATGAATCTCAATAACATTATGTTCAGCAAAGGAAGCCAGACACAAAAGAGTACTTAACTATGTAATTACATTTACATGAAATTCAAGACACGTGGTTGCCTCTGAGCTTTGGAGAAATGAACTAGAATATGACACAAATAAAATTTCTTGGATGATGGAAATGTTCTACATCTTGATTGGGATACTGGTTATACAACTACATACATTTTGTTAAAAACTCACTAAGTTTTTCCCTTACAATTTGGCCACCTTTCTGCATGTATATTTTAGCTCAATTTTAAAAGTTTTAAAAAAGATAAAAATAATGAATGTCAAATATAAAAAAAGAAGATCTGGCAAAAAAAATATAAAGATTCTTACCTGAGAGTCCACAAATTCTGAAGGGATACCTACTTAGAAAAAAGAGGGTCTGTGAACTGGGATGAACATTACATCTTTATATTTACTTAATGTAACTGAAATTTATTATTTTATTTAATCATGACCTTAGCTAATAAGCCACAGTAATATTAGCAGAACCTCTGACTTTGTCACCAGATATTTTTACATCACATTGCCAACACCACAAGTATTTAAAAATATTGTTTAGACTCATCACTACTTCAAAATTCTGGTAGTTATGAGACTTGCCACTAGTTCATGTTACCATAGATACCTATGTGCAATCTTGTTATTAATACATATGAAGTTTTTTTTATTTAATACATATAAAGAAGCATACATGTTACATATACAAATGTGTTTTCTGTTTTTTTAAATTGTGGTAAAATACATGTAGCGTAAAATTTACCATTTTCATCATTTTAAGGGTCTGTGGCACTAAGCACGACCTGTTATGCAAACATCACTTCTATCCAGTTCCAGAACTTTCTTATCTTTCCCATCTGAAACTCTGTACCCATTAAACAATAACTCCCCATTCCTCCTCCTGCCAGTCCCTGGCAACCATCACTCTACTTTCTATCTCTATGACTTTAACTACTATTGACTATTTGACTATTATACAACATATAAGTAAAATAATACAATATTTGTACTTTTGTGATTGGCTTCTTTTTCTTTCTTTCTCTTTCTTTCTTTCTTATTGGCTTCTCCCTCCCTCCCTCCCTCACTCTCCCTCCTTTCCTCCCTCCCTCTCCCTCCTTCCTCCCTCCCTCTCCCTCCCTCCTTCCTTCCTTCCTTCCTTCCTTCCTTCCCTCCCTCCCTCCCTCCCTCTTGTTGCCCAAACTGGAGTACAGTAGCACAATCTCAGCTCACTGCAACCTCTGCCTCCTGGGTTTCAACAATTTTCCTGCCTCAGACTCCTGAGTAGCTGGGATTACGGACATGTGCCACTACACCTGGCTGATTTTGTATTTTTAGTACAGACAAGGCTTCTCTATGTTGGTCAAGCTGGTCTCGAACTCCAAACTTCAGGTGATCTGCCCACCTCCGCCTCCCAAAGTGTAATCCCCCAAAGGGATTACAGGCGTGAGCCACCGCACCAGGCCGATTGGCTTCTTATACTAGCACAATGTCTTCAAGTTTCATCCATGTTGTAGCAGAATTTCCTTCCTTCTTAAGGCTGAATAATATTCCATTGTATGCTTTATACCATATTTTGTTTGTCCAGTTATCTATTGATGGCCACCTGGGTTACTTCCACCTTTTGGCTATTGTGAATAAGACTGCTGTTGAACATGGGTGTGTAAATATTTTTTCAACCTGTGTTTTCTGTTTTAATAAAACTACATTGCAGTATATAATTACTTTCTAACCTATGTATTGTGTTTTATGAATTTAAAAACACTTTTTTATTATTGCTACTCTTTTAGAGACAAGTTCTCACCCTGTCACCCAGCTGGAGTGCAGTGGAATGATCATATGGCATGAACTGTTCCAGGCAGTCTCAAACTCCTGGCCTCAAGCTATCCTCCCACCTCAGCCTCCAAAAGTGCAGGGATTACAGGGGAGACTCACCACACCTGGCCCTAAAATCATCATTCTAAGAAAGGGATTATAATCTTCATCCACGGTTCCAAACTCCCTGGTATAGCAGGAATCCCCAAAGTAGAAAATTAAAGCAATGGAACATAAGAAATCCTAAAAACTATAACAACAATAAAAACTTTCCTAAAAGATAAAAAATTACTTAAATTTCCATGTAAGAAGAAAATACTGTGTACCTGAGAAAATGGATTCAGAATCATAACTATCAAGACATAGTCTATGAAATGATAAGATTTTAAAGAAAAATTTGTCAAAACCCTCTGGGCATCCATACAAATGAACAAAGTTATCTCTAAAGAATACAGATTTTCATCACATTGTTATTAATAATGCTGTAAACCAGAAAACAATAGATTAACATATTTTAGGCAGTCAAGATAGAAAACGTGAGCCATGAATTTTGTATCTAACCAAACTGACCTTTAACTAAAGATCACACACAAGCTGTTAAAAATAAGAGTATATACCTAACAGTATGAATCTCAATAACATTATGTTCAGTGAAGGAATGCAAGAACTCAAGAGAATTTTTTATTGTGGAATCTATTACAGAATAAGCTTCAGACAAAGTGATTGGGGGGGGGTATTGATTTAAGTACTGGTAGACAATCAAATAAATGATGAGGGAAAGTTTCTCTTTAAAGTCAAAGCTGAAATAATAGAGTATTGACATTTTATAGCCCATAATTAATTCCTGGACCTAACAGGAGTTATTAATAGCTGATATCACAGAAACAGAGAGAATCAGACATTATATACTTCCTTGTGGAGGTAGCCAACACCAGTTATAAAGCAGTCTTAGAAGAAAGAAATCCAACATGAACCTGCTAAGCCTCTAGATCTAATTGCCAATTTATAGAAAAAAACGGGACAGAATAATGTTAAACACCACCACAGAGATACAATCAGCAAAATCCCAAGTGCATAACATCATTTAGGACAAATAATCTGATTTATTCAACAAAAGTTAGAACAAGAGGGAAAAAAAAAGCAGAAGAACAGTATAGATTAAGAGACTTACAGATATGTCAACCAAACATAATGTATAAGATAATTGGCCTATTCAGGGATTCGACTTCTTCCTGGTTTAGCCTTGGGAGGGTGTATGTGTTCAGGAATTTATCTATTTCTTCTAGATTTTCTAGTTTATTTGCTTAGAGGTGTTTATAGTATTCTCTGGTGGTAGTTTGTATTTCTGTGGGATTAGTGGTGATAGCCCCTTTATCGATTTTTATTGTGTCTATTTGATTTTTCTCTCTTTTCTTCTTTATTAGTCTGGCTAGTGGTCTACCTATTTTGTTAATCTTTTTCAAAAAAAAAAAAAAACAGATCCTTGATACATAGATTTTTCGAAGGGTTTTTGTGTCTCTTTCTCCTTCAGCTCTGCTCTGATCTTAGTTATTTCTGGTCTTCTGCTAGCTTTTGAATTTGTTTGCTCTTGCTTCAAATTGTCTCTGTTTGCAGATGACATGATTGTATATTTAGAAAACCCCATCCGCCCAGCCCAAAATCTCCTTAAACTGAAAAGCAACTTCAGCAAAGTCTCAGGATACAAAATCAAGGTGCAGAAATCACAAGCATTCCTATATACCAATAATAGACAAACAGAGAGCCAAATCATGAGTGAACTCCCATTCACAATTGCTACAAAGAGAATACAATACCTAGGAATACAACTTACAAAGGATGTGAAAAACCTCTTCAAGGAGAACTACAAACCACTGATGAAGGAAATCAGAGAGGATACAAACAAATGGAAAAACATTCCATGGATCATCCTACCTCAGCCCTCCAAATAGAAGGGACTACAGTCACATGCCACCAAGCCCAGCTAATTTTTGTCTTTTTTGTAGAGATGGGGTTTCACCATGTTGCTTGCCCAGGCTGGTCTCCAACTCCTTAATTCAAGCAATCTACCCACCTCTGTCTCCCAAAGTGCTGGGATTACCGCATCTGGCCAAGCCACCGCACCTGGCCTCTTTTTTTTTTTTTTTTTGAGATGGAGTCTCACGCTGTTGCCCAGGCTGGAGTGGTGTACAGTGATATGATCTCATCTCACTGCAACCTCCGTCTCCTGGGTTCAAGCAAGTCTCCTGTGTCAGCTTCCCGAGTAGCTGGAATTACAGGTGCATGCTATGATACCTGGCTAACTTTTGTATTTTAGTAAAGACAGGGTTTCACCATGTTGGCCAGGCTGGTCTCGAACTCCTCCTCAGGTGATCCACCCACCTCAGTCTCTCAGAGTGCTGGGATTACAGGACATACTTTTGTTGCTTGACATACCCACTCTTGGAACAGTCTTTCCTAACCCACTTGCTAGGCCCAACAGAGCATAGGAGGAGCCAGAGAATGTTTATATTTGAACCCAACACCTCTGAAGGTCCTTCAGTGGGGCCTGAATAAAGGTGGGAACAAAAATCTTGGGCATCTCCTTTTCTACTGATTATAGGGCAGTTTTGGGATCCTGAGAATGAAGAATGTCTTCAACATGTGACTCAGGTCATCTTTATTAAATAAGATTAAAACATCTAAACTCTTTTTTGTTTTCTGCTGCTATAACAGATACCACACACTGGGTGATTTATAAAGAATAGAAGTTTAAGGCCATACACAGTGGCTCTCGCCCGTAATCCCAGAAATTTGGGAGGCCGAGGTGGGAAGATCATGTGGTCAGAAGTTCGAGAAGGCCTGACCAACACAATGAAACCCCATCTCTATTAAAAATACAATTAGCTGGGCGTGCTGGCACACACCTATAATCCCAGCTACTCAGGAGTCTGAGGTAGGAGAACCCTTGAAGCCGGGAGGCAGAGGTTGCAATGAGCCAAGATTGCACCACTGCACTCCAACCTGGGTGACAGAGCAAGACTTCATCCAAAAAAAAAAAAGGAAAAGAGAAAAAAGAATAGAGGTTTATTTGGCGCACAGTTCTGGAGGCTGAGGAGTCGAAGATCAAGGGGCCACAATTTGTGAGGGCCTTCTTGCAGTGCCATACCATAGCAGAGGGGCAAGTGTGCACAGGACACAGAATGGATGGAAACTGAACTTACCCTTTTATCAGAAGGCCACTCCCTGGATAACCCAACCTACTCTCCAGATACCAACATTCATCCATTCATGAGGGCAGAAGCCTCATGACCTAATCAACTCTTAAAGGCCCTACCTCTTATTCTCTTTTCTTTTAGATGGAGTTTTGCTCTTGTTGCCCAGGCTGGAGTGCAATGGCATGATCTCGGCTAACTGCAAACTCCACCTCCAGGATTCAAGTGATTCTGTTGCCTCAGCCCCTCAAGTAGCTGGGATTACAGGTGCCCGAGACCATGCCTGGCTAATTTTTGTGTTTTTAGTAGTGATGGGGTTTCACCATGTGGCCAGGCTGTTCTTGACTTCCTGACCTCAGGTGATATACCCACCTCAACCTTCCAAAGTGCTGGGATTACACACATAAGCCACCATGCCCGGCCAGGTCTCACCTCTTAATGCCATTACAATGGCAAATATCAACATGAGTTTTAGAGGCATTCAAACCATAGCACTTACCTTGCCTTGTTCTTCCTGAATCTCTTGGGATGTCTTCCCAAATTGCTTCATTTCTTTGTGGAAGGGGTAAAAGCAAATAGTTGTGCTTTATCATCAAACATCAGAATTTGGAATGGTTTCTTTCCTTTTTCTCCTTCTTCTCTTTTTTTTTTTTTTTTGTCAAGAGGGTTACTACTTACTGAAACCTGAACTGATTTCACAGAACTCAGAATAACTCTAAATTAACCTAGGATTTAATTTGTTCAACTTTTCCTTTATCCTCTCTTCCCTTTCATCAGTGCTTGACATGCTCACTCTTGAAACAGTCTTTCCTAACCCACTTGCAAGGCCCAACAGAGCATAGGAGGAGCCAGAGAGTGTTTATATTTGACTCCAACACCTTTGAAGGCACAATCTTGGCTCACTGCAACCTCCACCTCCCCAGTTGAAGCGATTCTCCTGTCTCAGCCTTCTGAGTAGTTGGGATTGCAGGTGCATGCCACCACACCCAGCCAATTTTTGTATTTTTAGTAGAAACGTGGTTTCACCATGTTGGTCAGGCTGGTCTCAAACTCCTGACCTCGTGATCCACCCACCTTGGCCTCCCAAAGTGTTGGGATTACAGGCATAAGCCACCTCGCCTGGCCCTCTATTAATCTAAACATTTAAAATAAATAAAACATTTGTTAGGTATATAGTAGCTAACACAAAGGTATCTGAACATAAAATTAAGAAACAGCATATTGAATCCAGGAGTATATTAAAAAACACAAAGCAGCAAAGTGGCCAGGCCCCCCTGGGTGAAGGGACTGGGTCTGGGATGGGTACCCTCCTCATCAACAAGATCCAGGAGGAGTACCCAGACAGGATCATGAACACGTTCAGTGTGGTGCCCTCACCCAAGGTGTCAGACACGGTGGTGGAGCCCTACAATGCCACCCTCCCCATCCACCAGCCGGTAGGAAACACAGACAAGACCTACTGCATCGATACTGAAGCTCTCTGTGACATCTGCTTCAGAACCCTAAAGCTGCTATGCCCACCTATGGTGACCTGAACCACCTGGTGTCTGCCACCATGAGTGGAGTCACTACCTGCCTGTGCTTCCCAGGCCAGCTGAATTCTGACCTGCAGAAGCTGGCTGTGAATATGGTCCCATTCTCCCACCGGCACTTCTTCATACCCAGCTTTGCCCCACTGACCAGCCAGGGAAGCCAGCAGTCCCAGGCCCTGACAGCACCCAAGCTCACCCAGCAGATGTTGGATGCCAAGAACATGATGGCGGCCTGCGACCCCCACCATGGCTGCTACCTGACGGTGCCGCCATGTGCAGGGGCCACATGTCCATCAAGGAGGTGGACGAGCAAATGCTTAATGTCCAAAATAAGAACAGCAGCTACTTTGCTGAGTGGATCTCCAACAGTGAGAAAACGGCTATCTGTGACATCCCACCCCAAGGGCTAAAAATATCCGCCACCTTCATTGGCAGCAGCAGGGCCATCCAGGAGCTGTTCTAGCGCATCTCGGAGCAGTTCACAGCCATGTTTCTGCACAAGACCTTCCGGCACTGGTACACGGGCAGGGGCCTGGATGAGATGGAGCTCACCAAGGCCAAGAGCAACATGAATTACCTGGTGTTCAAATACTAACAGTACCAGGACGCCATGGCTAAGGAGGAGGGTGAGTTCGAGGGGGAGGTGGCCTAGAGCCTCCAGCCACCAGGGAAAGCAGGGAAGCGGTGTGAACTCTTTATTCACTCCCAGCCTGTCCTCTGGCCTGTCCTGCTGTGTGTGCACTTGCTGTTTTCCCTGTCCACATTCCATGCTATATGGACACCATTATTAAAGCATTTTCATAGTGAAAAAAATTTTTTTTGGTTTATTTATTTCCATGTGATCTTTTTTTGCTCGGTATACATTTTGTCTTCTATAAAATACCTGTGCACCTACTGAATACTTCTGTGTGTGACTGCATATGTGTCTGTATGTCATGAAGAATAATTATCTACATATCACAGATATAGATCTCAGAGTTTAACTGTGTATGCATTCCTATAATCTCTTCATCTCTTAAGAATCTGAATTTTAATCTTGGAGACAAGGCTATCCCTTATCTTTTGAAACAGAGATTGGAAATCCCGGGTTCTGAGCTGTTATACCCTAAGGTTAGTAAACTTCAATGAACATCTTTTGCTGATCTTCTGAGTGGGAATATTTTCATTTAACCAGTGGAAGGGCTGAGGTTCTCCCTTTTAGCAGCTATTTTGCAAGATGCTTTCCTTATGTGCTTGGTCTCCTTGTCCTCACCCTGACCTCATAACCACATCAGTCCCAGCTCATTTCTGATAAAGCTGGGGCTCTGAGCCCCACAGAGAATTGGTGTCTGGGCTCAGGCAGCAGGGACTCAGTGAAGGGGGAGGGTTTTGCATGCCAAGGTTGGGAGAGGCAAAGCTGGGAGTCACAGGGGGAGTGAGAGGTTGCTGGGGATAAGATGATGCCAGAACAGCTCAGGATTGGCCTTGAGTTCCCTCCCAGAGTTGACCTGATTCTGAAGACCAAGGCCGCAGCTCTAATAAACCAGACCCATCCTCATTGTTAGTCTCCTGGGGCCATAAAGCCTAGGGGAGACAGTGTCTCCTGACAGAACCAAGTTAAATTTCTCAGAGCTCTAGGCATTCATTCACCCTGATCCAGAGCCTTCACACATCCAGAGAAAGAATCATCATTCTTACAGATAATGGACTAAGGCCAGTAGGGCAATGAGGAGGTGCTGGGGGCATAATTCCCTGTGCACACCCAGCCATCTGAGCTCTTCCATGGTGGCTCTATGGGGCCCTCATGCAGCCTCCATGCTCCTGCTCACACTGCTTGCCCAGCCAGGAGCCTTCCAGCTCCACCTGAGTTACACAAACCCCCAAGTGACACCAGCCCTCTTCAGCCTTCTCTTCCACAGCCTCCTGTTTATTCCCAGGAGATTTGGTCTCTTTCTTTTGCACCCTGGTCCCTTCATTTGTGCTTCCTCTGTGGGTGGTCACAAGCTCTGTGCCCTTTGGTGTGGATCTCTCTGCTGGAGGACACAGGATGCCCTGCAAGTCAGGGATGGGTCTCATCCCTCACGGAGATGACCATATGGCCCAGGTTCTATACACACCTGTAAAACTGGTATTTCTGCCTTCTATAAACAATCTTTGGCTGGGCTGGTGGCTCATGCCTGTAATCTCAGCACTTTGGAAGGCCTAAGTTGGCAGATGGCATGAGTCCAGGAGTTTGAGACCAGCCTGGGCAACATGGTGAAACATGGTCTCTACAAAAAGTTAAAAAAAAAAAAAAAAAGAAAGAAAGAGAGATGGGCACGGTGGCTCACACCTGTAATCCCAGCACTTTGAGAGGCCGAGGTGGGTGGATCACCTGAGGTCAGGAGTTTGAGACCAGCCTGGCCAATATGGTGACACCTCGTCACACAAAAATTAGCCAGGTGTGGTGGTATGCACCTGTAGTCTCAGCTACTCAGGAGGCTGAAGCAGAAGAATCACTTGAACCTGGGAGGAGGAGGTTGCAGTGAGCTGAGATCTGAGGATTGCACCGCTGTACTCCAGCATGGGGGAAAAAGTGAGACTCCATATAAAAAAAAAAAAAAAAAAAAAATCCTAGTACTTTGGGAGGCCAAGGCGGGCAGACCACGAGATCAATAGATCAAGACTGTCCTGGCCAACTTGGTGAACCCTGTCTCTACTGAAAATACAAAAAATTAGTTGGGCATGGTGACATGCACCTGTAGTCCCAGCTACTTGGGAGGCTGAGGCAGGAGAATCACGTGAACCTAAGAGGCAGAGGTTGCAGTGAGCAGAGATGGTGCCACTGCACTACAGCCTGGTGACAGAGTGAGACTCTGTCTCAAAAAAAAGAAAAAATAAATAAAGAGCCAAACGTGGTGGTGCGTGACTGTAGTCCCAGCTGCTCCTCTGGAGGCTAAGGTGGGAGGATCACCTGACCCTGGAGATGGAGGTTGCACTGAGCCAGGATTGCACCACTGCACTCCAGCCTGGGTGACACAGTGAGACTCTGTCCCCACAAAAAATAAAAAATCTGTCTTTATCTACAAGAGGTACCTGCTGCCAAACTCATGATGAGGAAATAATGCAACTGACTGAGTACTCTCAGAAACTTGAGAAAAGTGACCAGGATCTCAGCCAGTGTTACCCTTATACTGCAAAGCCCTGCAGTACCATCTGTGACATTTCTTTCTATTCACTCAAATAAAGAAGGTATGATTTTTTTTTTTAATAAATTACTTTATACAGTTTAAAGCAACACATCAGGGGGTGCATTTAGAGGTGTTGGTTGAGGTCTCAGAGGCCATGTGACTAGAGGAGAGGGCTGAAGTCCAAAAGGACACTCAGGTGAAGGCTGAGTGTCAGTTGAGACAGCAGGTCAGCCAAGTGAAGGGGGTGGCTAAAGTACTAGAGAAGACCTAGGTGAAGGGGGTGGCTGAGGGCTGAGAGGTCACGAGGAGATTATTTAGGTACTAGAGGAGACTCACTTGAAGGTGTTAGCTAAGGGAGGCCACCAAGGTAGAGAAGGTGGCTGAGGTTCCAGAGACCACTCATGTGAAGGTGGTAGCTAAGGGGCCAGAGGCCACCAAGGTAGAGAAGGTGTCCGAGGTTCCAGAGGCCATTAACTGGAGAAGTAGGCCGAGGTCCCAGAGGCCACACTGCTGGAGGAAGAAGATGAGGTCCCCCAGGACAGAGAGCTGGAGGAGGTGGATAAGGTCCCCCAGGACAGACAGCTGGATGAGGTGAATAGGGTCCCCCAGCACAAACACTTGGATGAGGTGAATGGGGTCCCCCAGGACAGACAGGTGGATGAGGTGGATAAGGTCCCCCAGGACAGACACCTGGATGAGGTGAATGGGGTGCCCCAGGACAGACAGGTGGATGAGGTGGATGGGGTCCCCCAGGACAGATAGCTGGATGAGGTGGTGGAGGTCCCACAAAACAAACAGCTGGAAGACATGAAGGAGGTCCCAGAGGACACTCAATTGCTGGAGGTGTCTGTGGTTTCAGAAGATCACCACCTGGAGAAGACAGAGATACCAGAAAGCACTTGACTGGAGGAGGTGATGGTGGTCTCAGAGAATCTTCACTTGGAGAAGATGGTTGAGGTGGCACAGGACACTCGAGTGAAGTAGGTGGTTGAAGTCCCAGAGGACACGCAAGTAAAATAGGAGGTTGAGGTCCCAGAAAACACTCAAGTGGTGGAGTTGCCTGTGGTCTCAGAAAATCATTAGCTGAAGAAGGTGCTACAGGTAACAGATTACAGTCGGGTGAAGGTCTGTGTGGTCTCAGAAAATCTTCAGCTGGAGGTGGTACAGGTACCAGAACACTCAGGTGGAGGTGTGTGTAGTCTCAGAAAATCATCAGCTTGAGATGGTGGTAGAGGTATCAGAGAACACTCAAGTGGAGGTGTGTGAGGTCTTAGAACATCTTCAGCTGGAGACGGTGGTAGAGTTACCAGAGGACACTCAGTTTGAGTGTTGGGTCTTAGAAAATCTTCAGCTGAAGATGGTGGTAGAGGTACTAGAGTACACTCAGGTGCAGGTGTCTGTGGTCTCAGAAAATCATCAAGAAGGTGAAGAGATACCAGAAGACACTCTATTCAAATAGGTAGTTGACGTCCCGGGGGACACTCAAAAGATGGAGCTACCTGTAATCTAAAAAAATTAACAGTTGGACAAAGTGGTTGAGATCCCAGAGGACACTGGATAGAAGGTACGTGTGGTCTCAGAAAATCATCAGCTGGAGATGATGGTATAGGTACCAGAAGACACTCGAGTGGTGGTGTCTGTGGTCTCCAAAGATCATCATCTGGAGGAGGTGGTAGAGGCGCCAGAAGACACTTGGGTGGAGTTTGTATGGACTCAGAAAATCACTGGCTAAAGGTGGTAGCGGTAACAGAAGACACTCATGTGTAGGTGTCTGTGGTTTCAAAAACTCATCATCTGGAGAAGGTGGCAGAGGTACCAGAGGACACTCGGGTGCAGTTGCATATGGGCTCAGAAAACTATCAGCTGCAGAAGGTGGTAGAGGTGCCAGAAGACATTCGTGTGTCTCTGGTCCCCAAAAATTATCAGCCGGAGAAGGTGGCTGAGGTCCTAGTGGACACTGGAGTCGAGGAGTTGTCAGAGGTTCCAGGACACCTTTATGGTTGAGCTCCCAGGTGACACCCAGATGGAGGAGGTTGCTGGCAACCCATCAGTGGCCTTGAAGGGTCATCCATGAGGTAGGGTAAGTAGGGCAACCCTGAGCAATGATGATGCTGTGCTGCAGCCATGTTAACCTGCAGGCAGAAGGAGGAAATGTTTTGAAATATATTAATTTGATGGACAGAACCACCACCAACAACACAGGCTGCACCTTATGTTGCTGCTGATAGCTTTTTGCACCTTTCCATCCTCCAGGTTTCAAAATAGCAGCATCAGTGTCATGAAGTGACCCTTCCACTAAGTACTGCTGACAGCTGGGGCGTGAAGAAAAGTCACTGGGACAAACACTTTTCTCCACATGCCACTGTGTCTGTCTGTCTGCAAATGTAGGCAGGCTAGGGGCCTGCCCCAGGGGAGAGAGAGTCAGAACGCAGTAAGGAAGAAGCATGTTTCAGACACAGGAGTGTCTATGTCTATACTCATTCCTCCCTTACCACCATCACCAGAGCATGCTCCTTGCATCAGATAAACAGCGAGTAAGAGAGGCATGAAAAGCCCATTGTCCACACATGTGTTGCAGCTTCTTTATGGATAATGTTCTCCAGGCCTTTTATGTTCTGTCTCTGATTCTCAGAACTCTGCAAGTCAGTGTGACCACCCTGCTCTAAATCTAAGAAAACAGAGGCTCCCCAAGGAAGGAGAACATGTGCCCAGGGTCACATACCTTGCAGGAGGCAGAGATTCCAGCTCTGCCTGCAGGACCCTCTCATTTCCCCTCTGCTTCCCTTCTTGACAAAGAGTCTTCTTCACCCTGGGGGTGCCATCTGTGGCACAAATGGCTCTGGGGAAATGTGGATTCCTGAAGACATGCAGGGGGCCTGGGAGAAGGTTTTCTGACAGAACAATCCGACATAAGAAGTCAGTTAGGCATGGCTAGAATATTTCTTTTAACTCCCAGGTAATACAAATTTTAAGTGCATGATGACATAAATAATACTTTTGTCTATGGAAAAATGAGGTGGGAATTCTGGAAAAAGAAAGTTTTATAAATGTGTTTGATTTCAAGTGTACAATTCTATCATATGTAATCATAGGACTTGGCAGCTGTTGAAGGTACAGAGGCCACACAAGAATCAGCATAGCTGAGCACCATTTAAGGTCTTCCATGGGAATTGTCGCTATGGGTAGTAGGTTACATTCACTTTCACTAACTCACGGTCACGGCATATTTTCTGTTACAAATACGGAAACTCTCACACTTAGAATATTAGATCAGGGCACCACCAAAGGGGGCTGAAGGCGTTTTTGCACAACACAGTTACCAACAGGAATGGGACTGTGATGAACTATGGAACTGACCTCGTCGAAGAGCGTTCAAAATTGTACAAAGCACATATTTATGTTGGATTAATGAGTTTTCACTTTCATCACTTCTGGGAATACAGCAGATATTTCAACAGTTAATTGCCTACTTTATAGAAGAAAACAAACAAAATGACAGCAAAATAAAAGGAACCCCATATATTTCAGAAATAGACCACACATCTTGATTTAAAAAGGTCAGAGTTCACTGGGCCATGAGACATACAGCAGTGGAGGTCAGTCCACTCAAGATGACTAGCTGGGAATGGAGAAGCCAGAAAGCTTGTGGGGAAGATTTTGCTTCTGAAAAAGTCCAGACAGAAAAGGTATCACAGAACCCACAGAGCAGATGTAAGCCTAGGGGAGGGCAATGGAGGAAAAGACTATAGTGTCCTGATACAGGCAGAGTGAAAATGACCGCAGCATTTACCTTTGTCTTCTTCATGTTTTCAGTTGGGACACAGCTGCTGTTCCTCACAGGAACCGAATGAGATCCTGAATCTGCTAAGGGTCAGAGAAGGCAATGGGGCTAAATCTGGCTTGCATGTTCTGTGCACAATACAAAACCCTCCATGACCTCTGCTGCCATCTTACTCTCTTTGCCACACTCAGGTCTCTTACTAGAGGCACAGGGTTTATTGACCAGATGACTCAGAGGACCCTGGAGACCTCTGGGCCTCAGCCTTGCAGAAGACACTGAAGAGCCCTGGTCCAGGGGTTTTCTTAACTTTCAACAGACTGTGGACAGGTCGGGTGCTAACCAGCTGGAAATGAGCTTTAAATTAGGAGTTCCCAGTACATATCAAAGGCAATCACCCATCATGTGAGCACAGACTCAAAATTAAAATAGAAACAGCTATGGATGGGAAGAACATCTATAGGCCCAGGACAGGAGTATCACTGCTCCTTTTCTTCAAGCTATAGGGGCATTTAAAATTCTGTGGATTCACAGTGAATCTAACTTCCATATTTCACTAGGCATTGCCAATATTTATGAACAGAAATGAACATAAAGAGACTAACAGTCATGAGAAAAGGTAAGAGCTACAGAAATTAAATGGAGGCCAGGTGTGGTGGCTCACACTTGTAACCCCAGCACTTTGGAAGGCTGAAGCAGGCAGATCACTTGAAGACAAAAGTTAGAGACAAGGCTGGCCAGCATGGTGAAACTCTGTCTCTACTAAAAATACAAAAAGAAAAAATGTGCCAGGCATGTGGCAGGCACATGTACTCCCAGCTTCT
>CAUYQU010049272.1:0-23851 GCA_963574635.1 Cheracebus regulus | reverse complement strand
TCTCCATTGTTAAGCACAATTATTGGCATAAAAGAGGTTTTTAATACCCATTTTTAGACTGTATTTTAGCCTGGGCAATAAAACAAGAATCCCATTCTCTCTCCCTCTTTCTCTTCCTCTTTCTTTCTCTCTTTCATTCTTCTTCTTTCTTTCTTTTGCTGTTTCTTTCTTTCTTTCTTTCTTTCTTTCTCCTTTTCTTTTTCTCAAAAAAAAAAAGAGTGAAACCTCACAATAATCTATGTCTGTGTGTATATGTGTGTGTGTGTGTATAAATTCATATATATGGAAAAAATATATATGGATATATATGTGGGTATACGTATGTATATATAGAGAGACAGAGAGAGAGAGAAAGAGTATGAAACTCTACAATAATCTATGTAAATAACTGTATCTTTCTTAAGCCAATTCTTCAAAAACCCAAAATAAGGCACAATAAAAAATTATATTACAGTAATTCTACAGAAACTAATAGATATGCTCAACTGAAACACAGTCCAAATTTCTCTCCTATCATCATTCCTTTACCAGAAATAAAGTTTAATACAATATGCTGCAAGAAATGCTCTAAGTAGTGAGAAGTGTTAATTTCACTGATGGCTCAATTATTTTCTAGCTACACCCTCCTGAGTAAGTCATCCATCCTCTAAATTTCAGTGTTTTTAACTATCAAATAAGTGAGAATGGATCACCCAGTGTTTTCCCTGGTTTTCTTAGCAACTAACCTGTTCTTCAAATACAATCTATATAGAAATTCAGTATGTTTCTAACAGATGATGGGATCTGCTCTGCTGAAATTAAGATGAGGGAAACATGGGCAAGGACCTTCAGCCTTCTGTTGTGCATAGCAGTTATATAATATATCTTAACATTGTTTAAAATCAAATACTTGCATTTATAAAATATATTAATCCTGCCTCCAAATTTCAGTCTCTTTACACAAAAAAGAATGAAAGATTATTCACCATTTGTATTCTCCATAGATTTTCATACAGGGTAAGTTTTCAATAACTAGTTGTTGGCTTCATCTGCAATAGTACCTTACATTTATGTACTATTTTACTTCTTACAAAACTTTCACACAATTTCTCATTATCTCGTTTTTTACTAGTAATAAAGTAGGCACGAAATGTCTAAATGAAAAAGAAATAGGTTATTTCTCATTGTATTATCTCTTTCTCTTAAAAAAAAAAGACTCAATAGTTAGGAAAAGACAAATCCATCATACAAATTCCATCATAAATGTTTACATTTTATACTACCATATATCACATACATTCAAATGAATATCACTGTTTCAAAAATGCTCCTAGTCTTACATGACAGACCAGATTCTCAGTCTTGACTGTGTTGATGTCAGCTGTGACAACCAACAATGTCTACATGCATTGTCAAATGTCTCCTTGAATGGCAGTCACAGTCAATTGAGAACCACTTGAAATACAAACACTAAGGCCAACTGCAGAGACCAATTCATTTCAATACACCTGCTATGTTTATAACTATTTGTATCAATTGTCCATAATGATTATAGAGTACTGTCATTCTTTGTTTCTAATGGCCGAATAACCAACTGATCACACTAGTTCCTTCTCATTCTAATCATAAGGACAAAGTGCAATAAATATCTCATAGAATATACAGGCACAATTTTGGACTTTGGACAAGACTGTATCATTTGATTAATATTAAAGATGAAGACAGACAATCCAATATGGGACCAGGAAAGATGCCAGCCTATAATCCACCTGTCTCAAATTATATACAATAGCAGACTGTATAGAGAATATCATGCACTTTAATAAGTTGCAAACAAACCAAAAGAAGAATTTTATAGGAAACATTCTTTATAAAAACCTGGGCTACTGTCTTAAGTAAAGTTATAAGTCAATACTTAAACATCGTGCTTTATTCATAACCCTCCTATGGTGCACAGGCATAGTATCAATCAACAAAGACAGAGCTTAGCACAAGTTGGGTAGGGATAACTAAGGTCAAGTCTCCCATGATTCCTAGCAGCAGTATATAGCTAACAGTTGTTTCACTAATGTCTTGATTGCTGCCAGTAATTGGCCTTATCACTCATACATTTCCTCATACATTAAGTCATCATTTTTATCTAGTAATAGGTAAGAGATTAGAAAGTAAAAATAAGATGACCTAGAATCTGAGCTAAGAATGTGATTTGTATTGAGGTGAATGAGAGGCATGATAGAAGAGTAGTAATACATGAAGATGAACATTCCTTGGAAAGAAAAGTTTTTAAATGAAAGGCAAAAGCATAAGGCAAATCCAAATGTAAAAAGGAGGAATTACTATCTTATTAGGTACCAAAAAATTAAGAAAAAATGTCGATCACTTAATATTCTTACAAAGGTATATTTATGTTCCTTCATATGCTATAAAAGGTATAATCAAAATACATTGATCACAGACTATTAGAAGTATGAGAACAATTGAAGAAAATACAATTGGAGAAAACATCACCAATTTACAGCTAGTTTAAAAGATAGAAATTAGAAAACTTATAGAGAATTTGAATAATAGAATTAATAAAGTTGAGTTAATAGCTATAGTATATTGAACTTAGCATCCTACAGAGAGATATTATAATTTTTTATTCCAGTGAATGACTAAACATTTTTTTAAAGTTACTCGATACACTGGTTGTCTCCTACATGCCAGTCTTTCTTCTAGTTACTGTGATACCACAAAGAAAACAAGACAAAATTTTCTTCATTGTGCATCATATATTCTGGTATACAGAGTCACCAAGAAACCTTCAATAAATTTCAAAGCTGAAATTGTGCAGGATACATTTTCTAAACACAAGATGATAAAGGAAGAAATTAAAGTATGTATAGTCAAACAAAATCTTCACTAGTATTTTTATGTCTTTATGTCTATTTCATTCAATTATACTAGTTCTGAGAATTTATTCCTAGAAATAACTGAAGGTGGCATAAAGATTTACTAATAAGGGTATTAACCAAGGAATAAACTACATTAATGCAAGTATGATAGGGATTAAATTATAAATTAATGAAAACATTTAAAAATCATATGCCGTCATAATGTGCACCCATTTAAAACATATTTTGGAAGAATATATTACAATATTAACATTGGAACCATAAACATTAGGGAACAGGAGTGTCACAATTTAGAAGCCCATTAAATAAATAAATACACTTTGGAAATTTTGAAAATTTGCTCAATTGGTTAACAATCAAAATGAAACCCAAACATCTAACTGCATATTTTCTGGAATGCATCCAAAATGAAAGTAACCTATTAACATGCATTGAATGCCCATACATAGTAGGAAAATTCACAAAATGACTAAATCTCAATGAAACAAGGGACAAAAACATAAAAATATGGTTTTAGATGACAATGAAAAGGAGTCAAATGGACAATTAATCAAGATTTCATTCTGGCAAAACATTTTTTAAATGTTGGAGGTAGAAAGCACAAAGTTAGGATCTAAAAGATACATATAACACATGTAAAGAATATTTAGAAATTATGATATTATGCAGCAGTGTATTCTAACAAAGTTGATCATCTCAATACAATGGAAAATAATTTTTAAGTGAAATACTTAACAAAAAGAAAGAAACAAAAATCGTGAACATACTGAAAAGACTATTAGCCATGGAAGACATTTGATTAATATTAATATTTTAATCTAAAAATCAATTTATATCATCTACCAATTTAACATTAAAAGAAAAAAAACCTCCTTTTACACATAATGTGTACACAAATCCCAAGACACACAATTTACCCATATATAACAAACATGCACATGTACTCCCTGAACCTATAATAAAAGTTGTAAAGAAATTTTAAAAACATGTTTTGTATAGGAGTTGTTGAGGTGCTAGTGGACTCAAGAACCATTTTCACTTAGATATTCATTAGAAGTAAATTTAAAATTTTTTAAATAACTCAGGAGATATTTTAAAGATAAATAATATTCTACAAAATAACAGTTTTATTAGTGCACTTGAGAATTATTCATGAATTCATAATGCTTTTAGGAAAAGACCTAAATAACTGTTTTTTAGGATACTTTTAGGAAATGTTTTTAGGAAAAGACCTAAACAACACCTGTTATATTTACAATATAGATACAAGAAAAATAATGCTTTTCTAGAAAATGAAAAAGAGGAAAAACATCCTTTGACTCAACAAAAGGATTATAACCTTTTGGGAACCCCAATCACAATAGAAAAAAACAGAAAATTTAAATTTCTGAATAAAATAATAGCAAATATAATTCATCAGAATATTAAAACCAATATTAACCAACCTATCAAAGACTCATCTCAGAAATATAAAATGGATTCATGTTAGAATTTCTAAAAAAAAAAAAAAAATATTTGATCAATTTAGAAAAAGGACATCTTCATAGAATTGAAAATTTATATGACAGGTTTCAATATCACCCAATTAGAAAATCAATAATAAGTAATCTCTTTATTAATATTCAGAGTAAGAAAGTCTATCACACCCAATTAGACAACATTTTATTTATGGTGAGTAACTGAAGGCATTTGCATCAAAATCAAAACCAAAAAATGTTATTTCATGTTTACAAAACAACAAGACATTAAACAGATATAAGAGTTACAACTATGAGAGAAAGTATGACTATTTGTAAATCATAAATTGAAAAGCAAAAAATAAGAAAATCTTATTTAAATATCTGTGAAGATAATGAAACTGAAAAATTCAGCGACATTTCTGCACCAGTAACAGTCAAAAAATATAAACAGTCATAGGAATTAAAATATCCTGAAAAATAAATGTATGATATCTACTCAGCAAAAACTACATACATTAATTAGAAAATACAGAAATAATTAATTAGTGCTTTGTTTCAAAAAATAAAATAAAATTATATCCTCACTGTATTTAAAATAAAACAATAAAATGAAACTGCTATATAACAAATCCCTAAATGCAAGAAGTCTGTTTAGTTTAAGAAAGATTGAATAAATTACGGAAAACAAATTAAATTTAAATGATAAATTGGAAGATATTTACAGTAAATATGTCAACAAGCAGGTTAATCCAGGAGAGGATCTGAACTAATATGTCATAAAAGAAGAAATAAACACAGGTAACAAACACCTTTAAAATGTTCAACCTAACTAATAATTAATTATAAACTGTATGATTTTTTTTGCTCTGGCAAATTAGCAAACATGTTTAAACAATAAATAAAGCTGATTGTTGGCCAGAGTACACCGAAGACAGGTTGGTGGGAGTATAAATTGTTCAATTATGATTAAAAATCAATTTGAAATGGTCAAACTATGAAAAAAGGACCTTGACCAAAATTATTTCAATTAAAATAATTACGTTATTTTAAAAGTAAAAACTATAATCTAAAATAGCATCTAGGCTATGCATCTGTATATGTTTTCATAGAACATATACAGTCATTGATGCTTCATGCAAAACTGCAATAATGTGGTACTTATACAACATTGTTGAGTGTGTAAAATGTTAAAGCTCCAGAGTTATACAAATGACACAAACTGAACTATTTTAAATTATACATCCTGGTCACCAGAATAGTAGTAATATTTTATTCTGCTTAATAATCCCTATAACTTAACACATTTCTTAATTATAATATATGCAATATTTATGATAAAAATCGATAGGAGTGCTTAAGTAAATAGAATATCATGCAGCAAATAAAATTATATTGTGAAAGATTATTCAGTAATATAAAATTATCATCACAGTCTGTTTAATAAGAAAAAAATACATTTAAATCAGCATTGCATCATCAACCTCTTGTTACAAATAATATATATAGGTAGAGGGGTAAATGGGTTGAAAATATACAGTAGAATATTAATAACTGTAATCTGGTAATGAAATTAGAGATTATGTATATTTTCTTATTTATGCTTATCTCAGTTTTCAGAATATTCCATAATGGAAATACATCATTTTCATATTAAAAGAACAAAAAAGTTATTTTTCAAATTAGCATTAAAAATAATCTAACTTGGTTTACTGTTTTGGAAATCTGTAACCCTACATGCCTTTTTCTCTGATATGTACTCTGAGGATATTAAAACAGGTATGTATAGATGAGTGTGTGAGTGATACCACATGTGTGGTTTTGATTTCTGACTTTTTAATGCAACGTATAAAAACTTACAATGTATTATGGAGGTTTCCAAAATTTGTGATAAAAAATAATTTAACAAGTGCATGTTTCCAGAGACATAATTACTAAAAAGCTGTATAGTAGAGCAAATCAGAGGAATTTTTCAAAAGTAGATGTATTTTAAATTGAACTTTTTAGAGGAAGGAATTGGCAGGGAAGATTGATGAGAAAAATAATCTGCAATTTTAACAGAAAAAAGCTCTCTTCATGAGTTTCTTATAGATGCACATGAAAACAAGAATGTAAGAGAAAAAGATTGGACCTTTCTTGAAAAGGAAAGCACATTTTGAATATTCAGTAGGCAAAAAAAATTTGCATTTTTCAACAACTTTGCATGCTTGGGGAATAGAGATTTGGGAGGCAAGAAAAATGGTTTAAATCTATAGTTAAAATATTCAGTGATATTGGGCCTCATTGACTTTCTCTCCTACATGGAAATGTTATCTGCCCAATATACTAACAAGAGCAGTCTGAAGGCCAAATGTAATATAGAAATGTAGTGTTAATAAAGTGATTTCTAATTGTAATATAGTCGCCTTCTTTAAAAACTGCAAAAAGTACTTTCAAATATTCAAAACAGATTAATAGCAACTCATGTCTTATTTACTGAAGAAAGGGAAAATACAATCTATGGAGTCAAAGAAAAAAGTAATTTTGGGGACCTGTGCTGGATATATAGCAGAAGGATCCCTCAAATCACAAAGGAATTTTTTCCAGAGTTTTTAGAATCGCTAAAAACTTCCAACCATACTGAGAGTAGTGTGTGTGTGTGTGTGTGTGTGTGTGTGTGTATACATACATATATATGTATATTTTTAAGTATCAGTATTTCATTGGGGGAAAATAGGATAAACTCAAAAATTATACATGTGTGTCATCACATTCTTTAAATTTATAGAAGGGAATAGGAAAGTTAAGTAGCTAGGAAGATAACACACAAAAAGACAATGCTTTGGCATCCCTTATATAAATTAACTTCTTTTTGTTTTGTTAGTTCTCTCCAAAGTCTGTTTTCTTCTCTGCCCCATCTCTCACAAAGTACCCACTGCTCAACCATCTCTTGATGTAACAGAGAGCAGAAAAGTATTGGTTCCTGTCTTATACAACATAGATAGGATTTGGATTAGTACTTCAAGTAATAATTGATTTTAAAAAGAAAAATCTGTGATTTTTCAGGTATAGTGTTCTATACGTGAGAACTAAAGTAACTAAGATTTACCAGAGGAATTCTTAGATGCTGTGGTAGCCAGAATAAAGCCCTTATTCTCCCTAAATTGTCCAAGACAACTCTCATACACTGTGACTATTTTACATTAAATGCCAAAATGGGCTTTGAGATGTGATTAAAGTTAAGGGTTTGACAATGAGGAAATTACCCTGAATTGTCTGGGTAGATTCAGTCTAATACATGAATCCTTAACATGGAAGACAGTGGAAGAAAAGTGGGTCAGAGACAAGCATAAGAATAAGAAGGACTCCCCATTACCACTGTCTCTGGCTTTGCACATGAGAAGAGGAGTCTCAAGCCAGGGAATGCCACTGGCCTCTAGAAGTAGGAAATAGCCCTCAGCTACAGCCAACAAGAAAATGCAAAGTTTGGTCCCATAATTATGAGGAATTTAATTCTACCAACAACTCAATAAAAGATGGCGGAAAAGAGAGCCAGTAGAACATTCAGAATGCAAATAATACTTACTGATTAAGTTCACTGTCTTCGATGGGCACAGCTTATGGTGCCCTAAAACAATCAGAATAGTAACATCAAAGATTACTGATCACAGATCACTAAAACAGATAAAATAATATTGAAAAAGTAGGAAATATTGAGAAAATAACCAAAATGTGCCTCAGAGACATGAAGTGAGCACCTGCTCTTTGAAAAATGGCTTGCTCAACACAGGGTTGCCAAAATCCTTCAATTTATAAAAAGATTTGCAATATCTGTAAAATACAATTAAGTGAAACCCAATAAAATGAGTCATGCCTGAATAAAGACATTAAGCTTTTAGAGTTTTAGCAACAATAAAATTAAAATTTAAAATACCCAAATGTAGTTTATATTATATACTAAAAAAAAAGTTAATAATCACATCAATAAAATGTAATAGAAAATGGTATGCTGAACAAAATCAGTGCTTACTACCTAAAAATTAACTGACAATGTTACAGGCTTTTTGTGTGTTTTGTTTTGTTTTGTTTTTTGAGGTGTAGTCTTGTTCTGCAATCAGACTGGAGTGCAGTGGCGCAATCTCAGCTCACTGCAACCTCCCCACTCCTCAGGGTTCAAGTTACTCTCCTACCTCAGCCTCCCAAGTAGCTGGGACTATAGGCCTGTGCCACCACGCCCAGCTAATTTTTGTATTTTTAGTAGAGATGGGGTTTCACCATGCTGGCCAGAATGGTCTTGATCTCTTGACCTTGTGATGTGTCTGCCTCAACCTCCCAAAGTGCTGGGATTACAGGCATAAGCTACCATGCATGGCCAACATTACAGGTTTTTAAATTTTTTTATTTATTTAATTTATTTTTTAGAGACAAGACTGTAACCCAGGCTAGAGTGCAGTGTTAAAATCATAGCTCACTACAGCCTCAAACTTCTGGGCTCAAGCGATCCTTCCACCTCAGACTCCCACATAGCTAGAACTACAGTTGTACACCACCACACCAGGCTAATATTTTCATTTTTTTGTAGAAATGGGGTCACCCAATGTTACCCAGGCTGGACTCAAACTCCTGTCCTCAAGCAATCCTCTTGCCTTTGTTTCCCAAAATGCTGGAATGACAAGGTGAGTCATTGTGCCGGGTATGTACTTAATACTGAACTTATCATATTTTTCTCTATTCAAACTACTATGAAATTGTCAGTTGCATAGACTAACATGACACTACAGGATTGGATTTGGTTCAGACGCATCCTTTGCACATTAAGCTTCCCTCTCTCCTTTGTTATTTGCTATAAAGTTACAGTAGTGCTACAGCACAGGCCTAAAAGGAAACGCAAATACAGGCATGAGATTTGGTATTCTGACATAATGGTCAAGGAGTTAATTCAGAATATGCTTATATTAATGTTTAAATTATAACTGAATTGAAAAGATAATTTTAATATTAAGGAATTCCTATAAATATGTGAAAGGACTGTGTGCTATAGGCCACCATTTGAGAAACACTACTCTAAACTTACCCTTTCTATTAGCAGCATATATTCCTCTAAGCAACACAGAATAAAGTATTTATATTTGTTCCCTCCTCACTGTTCTTCAGCTTAAACTTCAGCTCCCATTTTTCTCTTCTTTTTTGTTTCTTTGTTCTTTCATCAAGTCCCAAGAGCTCACTTCACTGCCTTTCCTGTACCTTCTAGATATACTATAATTGAACTACTTTAGTATGTTCTCCAGCCTGAATAGGCAGTTTCTTCTTTCTTATGCTAGGTATTTCTAGGACTTATTTTATTCATTTATGGTAGTCTAATATTTAATAATAGTTTATTAAGTACTAAGAACAATAAATTAGCCTTTGTTTTAATTTACCATAGAAATTTTTTAAACTTATTCAAAAGTCCCCCATTTTTAATATAAGCTATTTTCATTAATAATAGAGGTAAAAGAAGAATGAATATCATAGACATTCCAATAATAAAGAAAATTGAAAATGTTCTCAAACATGTTCTTGGAAGGTTGGAATAAATTCCCCCTAAAAAATGGTTTCAAAAGCACTCTCTGGTCAGATTTACACAAGGCAAAATGAAGAACTAGTAATTAAGCAATAAATTCTAGGGGTAAATTTAACCTTTAGAGATAGCTAAAATAAAAATACAGCATACAGCCCAGCTATCTAAGACTATTTACATACATGTAATTTATCATATAGCATTCACAAAATATTAAGTGCTACAGAGAGCTAGCATAACCAGAATCAATATGACTATAGAAAATAAAAAAGTTTATATATATTTAGTATACATACTGATCAAGCTTACACTTTACATTTATGTACTCTCCTCCAGTCAAGAGATAATCATGTTTGTTTGCTTGCTTGTTTGGAATCAAATTGTTTCTTATTCTCCCAGCTAGACTACATATTTTTGAGTACAAGATTTTCAACAAAGTCTAGAACTGGGGAAAATACACATATATGTTATATAATTTAAAATTGATTTATACATTATCTATATAAGAAAACAATTAGACTTTAAAAAATTAAATATAAAGGGCTACATTCTGGGGAAAAACACACACAGTGAAAGAAATATAAGAAAAAATCAAGATGCTTATATGCAACTAGAGATTTCAATCTAGTTAAAGAGCTCATAATTTATATGGCAATGCTGTAATTTTAACAACTTGCTCCCTTCTTAAAGAAATGGTATCAATATTGTTAGATCTGCATTTGAATAGCTGATCAGACTCAGAGATCAATATGATCCAACTTTGGTCCTCATTCCAAAGATATTTATTGGGGAAATATCATAGCAGACTGCAAAATTTGATATTTTATATCCCCACATTCTCATATTTTGGAGATACTTTAAATGCAACTCCCATATGAAATTGTGCTGCTATTCAAAGTGACAATTTCAACCATCATAGATATTCTTTATATTTAAATTCTACCCACTAACTGATTTCAACTAATTTCAATTGATTATACAACTGTACCACATGGTTAAATCAATTAATTAAAAAACGGACTGAGGTTATTTTTAGTGGTAGACTTCAAGGTCAAAGAAAAGATGAAACTGAGTCAAACTAAAAATATTTGCAGATACAAGTGTCACCCACCTCTTGTTTGCATGAAAGAGACTGGGAATTGGAACAGTAGTACAAAGAGAAATGTGTCATGTTGACTGACCCTCTTTACTTCTCCAAGTCACCACTAACTGATACCCACTTATAGAGCTTGTGCTCTTCCTAATTAAGTGCATAATCTTTAGTTAAAGGAAATACATATCTTCATGTTTAGTACAAGGGACTGGAATTGTAAACTTGGTTTTATAAGCCATGAACACAAAAAGTAAAGTATATATTTGGAAGGAGAGAAAAAGACTACTAGGAACTGGATTAAATATCTCCTGGGCTCAGTGGTAAATAAAGAAATAAGTCTAGTGTATCAAATCATTGTCTAGAGTTCTCCAGATTGAGGTTCTCGAAGACATATTATCTTGAATGATACTGTGACCCACAACATCAAATACAGCCATGTTATGGTTGGGGGTGTAAGCAGATTGCTGCTCAGATGGTGTAAGAAAGGATATAATTCCAGACCTTCTTAAAGTGAATGTCATGCCAACTTGTAGAAATGAGCAATTGCAGCTGGGTGGTGGCTCATACCTGTAATCCCAGCACTTTGGGAGGCCGAGGTGGGCAGATCACAAGGTCAGGAGATGGGGATCATCCTGGCCAACATGATGAAATCCCGTCTCTACTAAAATACAAAAAATTAGCCAGGTGTGGTGGTGCATGCCTGTAATCCCAGCTACTTGGGAGGGTGAGGCAGGGGAGTCCCTTGAACCTGGGAGTCCGAGATTGCGTGAGCTGAGATAGTGCCTCTGCACTCCAGTCTGGTGAGAGCAATTGTGCGTCTAAAAAGAGTAGAGAGAGAAAGAGAGAGAAAGAAATGAGCAATTGCTCATTTATTTCAAAGCTCCTATCATGCCTTATTAGACATGGAAACATCAGCATTAAGTACACCTAATAAATGAAAGGTTATCTGAGATTCTCTGGTCAAATTCCATGACAATCATGGTTGGAACATAGAATTTGGGCCTCAGGTGGTGCAGGTCAATTCTTCAATATCAGCAATGTGGCATAAAACAAAGACAATGGCAGGTGATTCAGCTTTCCTTGGCAACTAAATCACTAGGATAGCAGTGCATCCTTGAAGAAACCAAGAAACAATGGCTACTGATCAGTGGGGACCTTCCAACTATCATCTTTAACATTTTATCCTGGAATAGGAGTTCTATGAAGAAATCCCTTGGTTTGCATTATTATTTCCACATTGTTCACTGCAGTACTCCTGAGCTTTTTCAACTGAACATCTTTAGTTGACAAAAAAGCACAGTAAACCATTAACAAGTAATGCATAATTCTTGCATATGGCCTCAATATAACTAATGAGAAAATTATATTAGATTACAGTGTGAGCATTATCAACACTGATATTTATAATTAATAATATAATTTCATGTGTAAGTTCTCAGCTATAAGGTTTTAAAATCAGTTGTGGATTTGGCAGTATTATATGCATAAAACAGAATCATGCTAATGGTAATTTAGGCAACCACACATTTCTCCTGTTACCATTAAAGAAATAATTAGATACATTTATAGGGAAAAATGCCATTATTATCTCTGTAGGGCATAATACAGCCTTTCACTTGAAATAAGTCAGCAAGTTACCTTCATGACAAATAATGTTATATGAATATCACAGTTGGAGAACTGTTCTCTGAATACACACAGCAAGTACAAAAATTACAGCCCAATTTTGCTTAGAAATGCACCATTTCTTCCTAATGAGTGTATCTATCTCAAATAACCTAGAAGTACAAGGTAAAGACTATAATTAAAATGACTGTATTACACAAAAAAACATGCAACTTTGTATGGTAAAGACATTACAGGTCAGCTATGACAATCACTACATAAAATGGCATAGTTAATTGAGGTAAATATTAGACAAGTAAAGAATATTCAAAACCCAATTTTTCTACTTCCATTTTTAACTCAGTTTTAAATAACTGCAATAATGCAGCTGGCATATGTAACATCGATCTTGAAAGTCCAACTTGAAAATATAGGTGTAAATCAATTTAAGGGAATATTATGCTTAGTTCCATTTGTTTCAGTCAGGGTAGAAAATAGATGCAAACTACAGTGAAAAAGAAATATAAACAAGCCAGAATCTCAAAGCAAGATGCAAGTTAAGTATGTGTGTCTCGTCATTTTCTGTTTTTTTGATCCATGATATTCATTCTAATAATGAATATATGTGTGTCTTAACTACTATAAGTTTTTATTTGTATATTAATTCCTTACCAAAAAATACCTATTAGAAAAGCTACACTTACTGCTTTAGAAAGGAAGTGAAAATGATGTGTTGAACATCACTAAAGTCTACACACACGATTCTAGGAGATTAGTGACCCCTCTTTGTCCTTGTTGCTTACAGCCATGTATATTCACATTTAAAAACAAAGACACTTTGTACACATGCACACAAAAACAGGTTATATGGCCTTCTTGCTGTGTTCACCCTCCTTGACAGGTTGGCAGGATTTCTGGTATTGACTCCCTTCTGCGAATTGAAACTCTCCTCTCTCAGTTGACACAGTCCTCTCTCTTACTATGTTTGAGCCTCATTTTTTTCTGATTTTTTTCTCTTTCTTCAAACACATCTTTTTAGATATATAATAAGTTCTTGAAACTGTACATTTATAAAGGTAAATTTCTAACCGAGACTATAGAAAAATAAAAATTATACTAAAGTCTATCCTTAGTATCACCACCACTGCTGCCGCCACAACCACCACCATGACTACTACCACCAACACCATCATCAATATTTAGCAACAGCTCTAGGATCCATCTTAATTTTTTGATTTTCATACTTTGCTGATCCTAGGACAAATATTTTGAGATGAAGTTAGGAGTACATGCAGTTTGTTGGGGATAATGATTGCGAAAGATAAAAAGAGGAAGAAGAAAGTTTGGGTTTGGAAAGGCTTCAAGAGTATGATGCAGATTTGAAAAACGTTTAAGGAAGGGAGAAAGGGTAAGGAAAACAGCACTGGGCAGGGGGCACCTCAGATCACAATAAAGACAATGTCTTGGCTAATCCAATGGGACACTTGGGAGCAAGGAATGCTGATTACAATTGTCCCACATTGGACAGGTATGACCAGGCTCTAGCACCCTTGACATGATCTGT
Source organism: Cheracebus regulus (assembly GCA_963574635.1). Taxonomy (NCBI): domain Eukaryota; kingdom Metazoa; phylum Chordata; class Mammalia; order Primates; family Pitheciidae; genus Cheracebus; species Cheracebus regulus. Next base: position 9,720 of record CAUYQU010049272.1, on the reverse strand, counting down.
CATAGGTAGAGAGCTGTCCCAGAATAAAGCATGACTTTGGTTCAAAAGCTAATGTGGGAACCTGAAAGCACTAAGGACTAGAAGCTGTCCACTAACTGTACAACTTACCGCTCACCAGCGGGTTCTTTCCAGAAGGGAGAGCTGAGAAGTGCATTTCCATCACTGCCATCCCCTAGATACCTACCACTTACACATCTAGATTTGACTTATGTTTCCTATCCTGAATCCTCCATTCCTAGTTCTAATTTTTTTTTCCAAGTAATTTTCCAAAGCGCAATTCTGATTATATTAAGGCCTGTATTAAAATCCTTCAATATTATTTAATATTATTGCTTATTAAATACTTATTATTTTAAAGCAAGCTAAAATTTTTTAAATTGGCATCCAATACCCACCAAAATCTGGGCCAAATAATTCTTTCTGGGTTTATTTATGAGACAGTAAAGACCAGAGGAGAACACTATTAGAGCTAGAGAGAAAGAAGCTTTAGAATATTGTTTCTATCTACCACTGACTAGGAATGTAACTTGTTTCACTTTGATTTCCTCATTAGTAAAATAAAAATATCTGATATAGATTTTGTAAATGTTTACTGAGATAACATTAGAGCACAAAAATGTTTAATACATTTTGATTCCCCCTTACTATTCTTCCTCCTCTGCCTGTATCTAAGATAATATTCCACATCTTAAATATGTCTCATACTTTCCTATGTTTTAACACTGATCCCTTTCAAAATTCTTTCTATGCATTATGCCATTTTCCCAACACCTTCTCAGCTACTAAAATCCTACCTATAATCTGAAGTCTTACAGTTCAGCTCCTTCTGATAACCAGATGTCCTTCCATAATTTAGCCAAAACTAAAACTAAAAATAAACTGACACGTTCTTTTTATTTCTGCACTCTTTTGTTTTCATATATTCCTATAATAAGTGTCATTAAGTCAAATTCAGTGTATATATTTGTCTATATGTAAATATAAATACTAGAGCTTCTAGCACAACACTTGAAATAGCAGATCCTAAAAAGCATTTTAATTTAACGTCAGCTAGCAATGCACAAGCTAACAACTCCATAGATTTTTAGTGATGTTCTACGGATAACTTTTTATGTATGACTGCTCTAGTAAAGATATATTTGAAAAAAAGGAATAAAAAAGTTTTCATTGTTTAGAAGAACATTTGATAACCACTAATTTCTAAAATGCCACCAATGTAAAAAGGCATTCTAATGAATCAGAAAAACTAGACTATAATTTCCATTATTTATTTAAGACATATTGATTTCCTGCCCTAATTCAGCCTCAGTCCTTGAAAGAGCTGTCAATACCTACTGTGTTCTTCATTTCTCCTCCTATGTCCCTATCCAGTCCAGTCAGACTTTTGTCAGAATTACATGAATGCAACCACTATTGCATTCAACAATTAACTCAATATTGGCTACCTGAGATGTCTCAGAGTAGATTCTGATCCACTCGATATGTCAATTTTATTCAGATATCTTTCCAAATTTAGATCCTCAGCTGCCCTGACCTCCATCTATAAAGAATTTCCTCCCATTTATTCTATTTGTTTACTGTGTTCTATCTTCACATTCTTATAATTATCTGTCATTATTTACATATGATTTTTAAATTGGTGATTTTGTCTGGCTTCTTCCAGAGAATGCAAGTTTAATGAGGACATGAACTTTGTCTTACTATTTTATCTTCAGCACCAGGAACAGCTACTGGCTGTCTAAATAACTGTGAAATGCATTAATAAATGACGTTCTGGGATAACATTATGGATTAGTTGTTCTGACATTTTCACCACAAGATTCAAATAAGTTCAATTTTACATCATTAAAAAGAATTTTTGTGCATTAAAATATCCAAAGAAACCCATTTAGTTGGTATGAAATGAAGTCAGATTTCCATATAATTTTGGCTCTTTCTGCAGAAAATCATATAACACAGATTGCTATAAAATTATCTTGGTCATTGATTTTTAGATTATATATTCATGGACCATAAGGTTTCAAGGATGTCTACAAATTTCAGCAGGAACTTACATCTCTGTGGAGATGTCTGAAACAAGGGGAACACTGAGTTTTAAGGGCTTAAGATTCACATTCTTCAACAATGTAACAATCTAGATAATAAATATCTTTAATGTAAAGTATCAATATGGTACAATAGCACATACAGGTCATAAGATTCTTGAAATAATGAATGTGATCTTTCACTAACTGAACATTTTGTCCCTGCCTAGAACACTGCTGAGTACAGTGGAGAGGCATCAGTTATAGCTACCCAATTGAGCTGAAAATATTTATTAATTCTTTATTAAACATTTTATTTCCAATTTATTCAGGCAACATTCAAATTTCATTAACTGACACTGCAGTCACAGTCTAAAAAGAATAAAACATAAAATAGTTTATGTATTTCATTTATTCATTTTCTTATTTGGTAATGGATATTTGACAGGAAGAAAATGAAACTGACGATATAGAGACCTTCTTGTCTGGCCACTACTGTGGACTCAGACATTCTCTTCTCATTCCATGTACCCTGAAGTTTTTGTTCATTTCTATGGATGAAGCCCAGGATTCATTAAAATGGTGCCAGTTTACCGAAACGAAGGTCTCATTAGCCATATGGGCCAGACTTTTGTCCGCTTACACTGAAATCATGCATATTTGTCAATGGCCTGTTTGGGTTTCACAATGCCTCTGAAGCACTGCAATGTCGACTTATGGCTAAGTATGTGATATATGTGATGACAGTTAGCCTGCAACAGTAGAGTTTCTCAAGGATAAAGTATAGCTTCCTTGATGAAAAGGATGAGAAATTGAGTAAAAAGGGAGCAGAAAGTAAAAAGAGAACAGAATGGAAATAGTAAAAAGAGAATAGAAATTTAGTAAAAAGAATAGGAAGATGTCAGATTTTTAGAAACCACAGAAAATAAAAAAAAATGAAATATGAGAAAACAAAGTATTTTTCAATATCCATAATCTAATGGTATTCACTGTATCTATCTATCTATGTATATTCCTATCTATTGCTCAAGGTGGAAAGCAGAATGTGTAAAAAGGTATAGATTAACTTTAGGCAACTTTATGTAACACCTCTCTATCTTCTTCTACTCCTGAAGTAGGTATTCAATCTAATCATGCTAGGATTTTGCAAGCATCTATCTCATTCTCTCCCACTACAATATCTGCTTTCAACAAAACTCAGGTTGTGCTTACTTAGCTATAGACATTTGTTGTTGTCATCATTTTTAATTAAGTATAAAAGTGCATATGATAAAAATCAACATTTTAAGTGTACAGTAAAATGAGCTTTGGCAAATACCTATAGGTAAGTTGTGATTATCACTAGAATAAAGTTATAGAATGATTCCAAAAACCAAAAAGTTATCTTATCACATTGCAGTCAATCTCTGCCCTTCTGACCACAGACAATCACTGACTGCTAGGACTAGGTTTTGTGTCTTCCAGAATTTCATATGAATGAAATCATAAAGTTAGAAATCTTTTGCGTCTGCTTCATTTTGTCGACATAAAGTTATTAAAGTTCATCACTATGGTTGTGTGTACCAGTTCATTTCTCCTGCTGTTTTTATTATTTTATTATTTCTTTTTGCTTTTCTTCATTTATAATTATTACAAGTACATAAGAGTTGTATATATTTATAAAGTACACGTGATATTTTGATACAAACATATGATGTGTAATGATTAAATCAGGGTAATTAGCATATCCACCTTCTTAGGAATTTACCATTTATTTGTGTTAAGAACACAATTCTACTTTATTATTCTTAAATATACAATAAACTATCATTAACTATAGTTTCCCTATTGTGTATCCAAACACTAAATTGCATTCCTTCTATGTAATTGTATTTTTGTACCAATTAATTATCACCTCTTTATCCCCACTCTGCACTACCTTTCCCAGCCTCTGGTAACCATCATTCTACTCTCTGTCTCCATGAGTTCAATATTTTTAACTCCCACATGTTAGTGAAAACATGCAATATTTGTCTTTCTGTGTCTGGCTTGTATCACTTGACATTAGCATCTAAAATAGAAACTTAGGGTACTGATTTTAGACATTTTTACCTTCCAACATAAACGTAATACTGTCTCTAAGCACTGTTTGCCTGTATTCCACAGGTAGTTGTTACTAAGACAAATAAATACTTGTTCGTTGTTATGTAAGACAGAGCTACTTCAGTCCCAGTTATGTTATTGGGGTAGGAATATATGCTTTGGATTGTTCCAAGCATTGGAATTAGTAAATCTGCAAACAACATTTTGAGAAAAATCTAGTAGATACTCAATCCAAATAAAAGTTAATTTTTTAATATCCTTCCGTAACTCCCCCTTTCATACTCTTATTATCATGCTTCTAATGCTTAGATTTTTTTGCAATAACATATGTATCCTTTCCATCAATCCTTTTTCAAACTAAACATATTAATCTTCTATGATAAATTTCAGTAATATCAGCTTCCAGCTTAAACATATTTAAATTCATTTGTGGTGTGTGTGTGTGTGTGTGTGTGTGTGTGTGTGTGTGTGTGTGTGTGTGTGTGTGTGTGTGTGTGTATTTGTTTGTGTTTAACTCCTAATTAAAGTAAAAACTTCTTAGCTTGGCCTAGCAGTCTTTCTACTCCCTGGCTTCAATACATTCCCAGCTAGTTTGATTCCATTCCTTCATGCTTACTTTTCATACCAGGGAAACTGGATGACTCTTCCCTAAATATAGCACAAAGTCCCACCTGCGAACTTTGGCTCAGGTCATTTTCTCCACCTAAAACAGCTTTCTTTGTCAGTGCCTCGCCTCCTCCACTTGTCCAGATCACATCTTTATTGTCCATTGCAGATACTATATTTTTCATGAAGTCTAAAGGAGATGCAACCTCCTCTTCCTGGATCATTTAATACACTCTTATTTTATCAACTTATTGAGCACTTAGTGTCTGCCATTTAATTTTCTAAGCGTTCAGTGCAAATTTTTTCATTTGAGCCTCGTGAAGTCCTCATGGTAAGTAGTACAGTCATCCCTATGTAACAAGTGGAGAAACTAAGGCACAGAAATGCTAAATACTTGTAAACACCATGCTATGTGGCTTTACTTGACATATCCTTACAGTATTATAGATGCATTATAAACTCCCCAAAGAAGAGCCTGTAAAACACTTAGCTAATAACTTGCACATGATGAACATCACACAGCAAGTATTTATTCCTGCTCCGAAAGGCAGAAAGAGTGAAAAATAATAGCTATAAAACGCTTTTCATTGTAAAAAGGTGATATGATTGTAAGAAAATGAATAAAAGCACAAGAATTGAGAAGTAGGAAGTTAATAATAAGATAGCTTTAGCTGTCTCAACACATTGTCTTCTATAATTGTTGTATTAAAACTAAATATTCAAATAGAAAACTTCATGAACATTTGAATTAATTGAGAATAATTCAGTGACTTATATTTATGATGAAAACTTTGTTTCTGAAAAATTAAAGTTTACTCCTATATTCAACAAAGCATTATCTAAAACTTACTAATTATTGTTGAAAAGATAATTATCAAAACATGACTTTTTTCTGTCTTTTTAAACACAGAACACCAATGTATTATTTATCCTTCTCTTAATAACATAGTCACTAGAAATACTGATTACTAAACTATGCAGTGATAAGGTCATTTTTCAGGAGTTAGTGAGATCAATGAAAACATTTACTTTATAGCTAAGCATATAGCTTCTTTTCGTTTGTCTTTTCCTCATTAAGAACTGTGACAAAGTATTTTAGGTTTTAGTAATTCCAACCTATGCTGTTAATATTTTGTGATCTCAAAACTAAATTAACTAACCAATGTAGCTGTATGCATATTTTTAAAAATATTCTTTGCCATTATAGATGGTTCTCATGCCATTATAATCCTATATGAATTTTGCAATATGTTTGCTTTTAAGAAATTGTTCTCATTTATTTCTGAGTTAATTTCTGTTCTGATAGCTAGGGTTGACTTCTGCATAAAGTATTTAGATAAACAGAATACATTATGATTCATCCAATCTCTTCACGAAAATTATTTGGTCTGTATATTGAGGGCACAGGCATAATCAGTTAAGAAATACAAATTAGCATAGTCCTTCATTTTATAATATCAGTCTAAAATTTAAAATGTTACTTATTTGTCTTCCATTAATATATGGGGCACTGCAGTTAAATAAAATGTTTAATAAATAAAACTGATGAAAGAGTTAAGTATAATCATTAAATTATATAAAATAATACATTTTATAACTAAGTTAAATAAAACACAAATCTGAATATTATCATCAATAATCACTAGAAAAATGATCACTAAATTTAGAATATGACTGTAAAACAAGTGCACATACACACTCAACCCTAAATATACATACACAACATATAACTTCCTCCCATATAGGCTTTGCTCCTTCATACTTGAGTATACTTCCTCCTAACTCTCTCCCCTAGTTATTCTGAATCTTTCATAATTTTCAGAATTTGACTAGAGCTTAAAAGTTTCTAGCTTTCACCAAAAGTCTTTTCTTACTGCTTCTCACTCAACTATAATCTTTTACTTGCTTTATAAAAAAATTTAGTAAGACCCTAAAGATTCCAAGCAGTTTGCTGTGATTCAAGAATGACTGATACAGTCTGTCTTATATTTCTTTGAATCATTTCTTCTTTTATGACAAAATAAAAATGTAAAGGAAAGACTAAGCATTATAAATTGACAGCTATTCAAGAAGAATTAACCTCATCAATAGATCTGTTAGGTTATACTTAGATTCCCACTTTCTCTACCTTCTATAAGGAATCTGGGAGGTAGTTTCTTTTCATGACATGGAGTCTTGCTCTGTTGCCCAGGCTGGAGTGCAGTGGCGTGATCTCGGCTTACTGCAACTTCTGCCTCCCTGGTTCAAGCAATTCTCCTGCCTCAGCCACTGGAGTAGCTGGGTAGCTGAGTAGCCACCACGCCTGGCTAACTTTTTCTATTTTTGGTAAAGACAGGGTTTCACCATGTTGGCCAGGCTGGTCTTAAACTCCTCACCTCAGGTGATCCACCCACCTCGGCCTCCCAAAGTGCTGGGATTACAGGTGTGAGCCACCGTGCCTAGTCTGGGAGGTAGTTTCATATGAAAAGAACAGTGCACTACAATTTATGTGATCCATGTTCCATTTCTGTCTCAGACACTTGCTGTCCATGGAACTTGAAGTAAGAGATTTGTCTGTGTGAGGATATTGATGACCATCATGCCTATAACATAAGATTACCATAAGACTCAAAATGCTTCCATGCTTAGGACAATATTTTGAAAACTGTTACATACTATGAAATTACAAGATAAAACTTTTGTAAAGTATCCTCCTTTGAAAGATGTCATGCCATTTTCTACAAAATTCAATTTTAAATGAACTTATATCAAAGAAAGGCATTTGAGGCAAAGAAAAAAACCCTTCAAAACAATTATATAAACAGTCAAAATTTATATCACATGAATTAAACCACATCTCTTCCTCTATCACGTCATTCTACTCTCCTTTCAAAGATGAGAAAATTAGGAAACAAAAAGGATAAATAACTTGACAAAGGCAACACAACTGGTAAAGTGGTGGCACTCAGGCAATGTGACAAGATTAAAAGATGTAGCCCTTGTCTTTCTTTGCTAGGCTGCCTTTTTCTCCTTTTCTCCCTTCCTTTCCATTATTACCAAACTACTTCACCAAGAGAAAAAGTAATAAATATTTGAATAAATGAATGAAGCATTTGTCTTCCCTTTAGATGAATTGAAGATTAATTATAGATAATTTCATAAAATTCCTACTATGGTTCTAAAAACAAAAGATCAAAAAGCTAAAATGTATTATAAGAATATTTCAGAATGTGAAGGGTTACTTAACAACACTATTAATGTCAGAGGACTCTCTGCCAAAGCCAACTCTCTAACAAAAGGGAACATAGAATATTAAGCTAAAGTCCATAAATAACTCTGCTTAAAGGAATCATTAGAATTAGACATATACTTGAGAGGATGTGACTGTGAATACCACATAAAGGTATTTCTCCTAATGCTATCCCTCCCCTTTTCCCTCACCCCCTGACAGACCCTGGTGTGTGATTTTCCCCTCCCTGTGTTCATGTGTTCTCATTGTTCAACTCTCACTTATGAATGAGAACATGCAGTGTTTGGTTTTCTGTTCTTGTCCTACTTTGCTGAGAATGATGGCTTCCAGCTTCATCCATGTCAAGCATAGGACATGAACTCATCCTTTTGTATGGCTGCATAGTATTTCATGGTGTAAATACACCATTTTTTTTCCTCATCACTTCTATTCAACACATTTAAATTTTTTTACTTTTTTTTCATTTTTTTCTGCCTAGATTTGCATATTTAGCAAGATTTTTAAACTCTGTTTCATCTTCTATTAACTGGCTTTTTCTGAAACATCAAATGCTTTTCTGATTGATATTGTATTAGAATGGCAGGATACAGTTTACAGTAAGAGTAAAATAAATTAAATTTTGAACATGCCAATTTATTTATAAAACATATTTATCATCTAAATAATCAGTTATTTGTAGACTGTATAGTAAATACATCTTAGGGACAGAGAAGGAAACAACATACACAGGAAATATCAGTAGAACATGCTTTTACATGTGCATTCTCTTGTAGTAAAGTTGAAAATTCAGAACACTCAACCTAAGTAACTTGTTTTACATAAATGTTATTAATTTCTTTAGTTATTTAACTCTTTTCTTTTGTTCTTGCTGCTTTTGAGACCTAACTCAGGTAGAGCATGAACTAAATCCATATAGGGCAATAATTATTCTTTAGGCTTAGATAAAATCTCTAGCACCACAGACCATTCTGAATAAGTTCAAAATTCATCATGAGACCAGACAAGAGAGGTATGATTTAAAATTTGCATGTAGTTTTTTCCTAAATATTATTGAGAGGACAGAGATTAGCAAAATCATACATTTTTATTCTACCATTCTGTGATGCAGAGAAAATATACATATTTATATGACTTTTTGAAAATAAAGGACATTATTTCAGTAGGGTTAAATGTACAGTTAAGTAGCTTATTAAATTAAGGATACACATACACAGTAACAATTAACTCTTCCCTTTCCCAGGGTTAGAATACTTTGCCTTATGATCTGGGAGACTAGAATGATTCTGTGAATTTTTTCAGTAGATAGAAGTTAGCAGCAATACAACACTTAAACGTTGTTCTTTGTATTTTAATAAAATATTGTATTCATAAAGAGGAATATATGAAAAAATATAAATTATAAATGTAATATAATGAAAAGGCAGATTATCCAGATTGTTTTATACACACCATCCAAGTTCTCTAAGAAACTATAAAATTATTTGTTTTATATACTGCTAGCCTCAAATAAAAGACAAAATAAGTTAAGAAAAGCCTTAGAGAATAAAATACCTAGATATATAACTAACAAAGGATGTAAATGACCTCTTGAAGGAGAACTACAAACCACTGCTCAAGGAAATAAGAGGACACAAACAGATGGAGAAACATTCCATGCTCATGGTTAGGAAGAATCAGTATAGTGAAAATGGCCATACTGCCCTAAGTAATTTATAGATTCGATGCGATCCCCATCAAGATACCAATGACCTTCTTCACAGGACTGGAAAAACCACCTTA
>CAUYQU010049271.1:0-49461 GCA_963574635.1 Cheracebus regulus | reverse complement strand
CTCCTCTGCCGGGAATCTCCCGGTCTGTGGGCAACAAAAATTCGTCGGAAAGTGCGGCGTCCACTCGTTCTCTGCGCTTTCACTGGGAGCTACATTCCTGAGCTGTTGCTAATCGGCCATCTTGGATCTCTCCTCTATTTTACTTTTCTTTATTCTCTTTCTTTTTAAAGAAAATTTAAATTTGATGTAGCCTAATCTGTCTATAGTTATTTTGTGACTTCTAGATTTTATGTACCATTTAGTAAGATTTTTCCCACTCCAGAATTATAAAACTATTTCTTCTAACATGCTTAGTTGTATTGTGAAGACTTTAATTCATCTTTAATTTTTATATGCTATGAAATAGGAATCCACTTAAAAATGAATAGACAATTATTGCAATAATTATCTCAATATTATTTATTGAATAGTGTATCCTTCCCCCACTAATCTGAAATGCCAATGTTTTTCATATACTAAATTCTATTTATTATTGTTTGGACTTCTTATTCTGTGCTAACAAATTATTTATTCTAGTAATGAGATCACACTGTTTTAATTACTTTAGTTTTATACAGTGCTTTGTTTTATTATTTGGGAAAGTATGTATTCAAATACCTACACTGTTTTTCTTTATCAAAAATGTCTAGGCTAGGGTGGGGTGTGGGGTGTATGGTAGAAAATTACTTAATAGTTATAATGTACATTATGTGAGTGATGGCTACCCTAAAACCCCTGATTGCACCACTATACAATCTATGCATGTTACAAAATTATACCTGTACGCCATAAATTTATACAAAAAGAAATTCTAGGCTAATAAGATATATTAGGAAGACAAAAAGCCAGAGGGAAAATGTGTAAATGTGTATGTGTGTGTGTGTGTGTGTGAAAGAGAGAGAGAGAGAGAGATTTAAATATTTGAAAAAACATAGGCAATATTTGGAGGACACATAAAAGACTGCAATAGTTACTTCTAGGGAGTGAAACCATTGGGAATACTACTGATGAGTGAGTCATCTCACTTTGGATATTTCCTCACTATGTATTCTTAAAAAAAAATATGCATTTCTTTTATAATTAAAAGCAGTATCTGCTTTTCTGTGATAGAAACCCATGTCTATGTGAGGGCACATCCTGTGTATCAAACAGTATTTCTCAACTGTGGCTCCACGTTAGAATTACTTGGGAAGTTTTTAAGAAATATGAACATCCAAGGACCTGCCCCCAAAGATTCTGATTTCATAGTCTGAGGGAGGGCCTGGGACATCAGCATATTTTAGAAATTTCCCAGATAGTTTGAATGTGCAGCCTCAGCTGAGAACCACTGCTGTAGATGATGTGAGGCTTAAAAGGGTCCCCAGAAGGCCACTGTGCGGAGGTATTTTCAGAATATAATTACTTAGGGATGCGATCTAAAGTAATCCATCATTTCTCGGTCAGGCTAAGTGCTAGCATGAGACTGACAGCAAACAAGTCCAAGGGGAGATGTGGAAAAGAACTTTGCTCAAATATGTATTAAAGCATTCCTCTCTGTGGAAAGCAGTTCTATTGAAAGCTGGACTCACTTAGGCTCCCTCAGCACAAAAAGGATTCTTGTAAACTAGTCATGACTGTGAGAGGTGCAGGGATCATATGGAAAACCAGCAACAATGAAACAGCTGCACCTCAGAAGCCCAGACTGTGGTTGGTACCGGAAGGTTGTACCGGAGCTCCAGGAATCACAGTTATTCTGAGATCTCTCACAGGACCCTTTCAAATATCTTTCATCTGGAGAATCACTTTGTTAAAACAAAATGGCTTTTGGAAACCCGATGTGGAAAAATGATTGAGGAGGAGCTATTCCAACCCACATACCTCCCCCACCTAAAACACCTCCCTGAAGAAATATGAGAAGTGGCTGGAAACCCAATATTTGTAGCTCTCTCTCTCTCTCTCTCTGTTTACTTTTGTGTGCTTCTTCTGGTGCTTCTCCCTATCTGCTGATTCTGCCTCTATATTCCTGACAGAGGATCTGATTGGCCCATCAATTGTCTGGACTGGTTGAGCGAGATTTTCCACACCAGGTAACTATGCAGATGGAGTCGTGTGCCCACCCCTGGTCGACTGGGCTAGAGAGGTGGTGGGGAGCAGAAGAAGAAATGGGGTGCTTGGGGATTGAAGGAAGAGGGTGTGGGTAAAATAGTTTCCCTTAGAAGGGAGAGTGAATGGAACATAAACCATGATTAACCTGTCCAGGCCAAGCATTAAATCAGCCTTCAGTGAATATTGAATTGGAGGGGAGATTTCAACAGGTGTGAAATTGCTTAAATTAAAATAAACATGCTAAGGGGAAACCTATTGAAAATATGTAGAGATCTCTGAACATAACATCACCAAAGGTCTCTTCTCGATTTAAGAATCTAGGTTTTAAAAAGATCTTAAGAGCCTAGGAGGTCAGGAGAATGAAATTCATTTTCCTTTGGGATGGGGTCTGTACCATGTTAAGCTGTTGAGCCTTTGAAATGTGAGTAGTTCAAGTGGATGTGTGGCATAAGTGAAAATACACACAGGATTTTGAAGTTTGGGATGGAAAAAAAGCTAACATTTGCAATGATAATGTTTTATTTTGATTGCATGTTAAAATAGTATTGTGACTATAGCGGATTAAAAACATATACTATAAAAATTATTTTCACCTGTACTATTTTTTTTTTAATGTGGTGTTATGGATTGAATGTTTGTGTTATCCCAAATTTGTATGTTGAAGCCCTACCCCTTGAAGAGATGGTATTTGGAGGTGGGGTCTTTAGGAGATGAGTAAGTTTAGATGAGTCTTCAGGGTGGGCCCACATTATGGAATTGGTATTCTTATAAGAACTGGAAGAGTCTAGAGTGCTCTGTCTTTCCACTATGTAAGGACACAGGGAGAAGGTGGTCATCAGCAATCTAGGAAGAGAGTCTTTGCCAGAAAACAGAATTGACAGAAGCTTAATCTAGAATTTCCTAGCCTTCAGAACTGTGAAAAATAAATAATTGTTATTGAAACAACCTAGACTCTGGTATTTTATTATAGCAGCTGTAGCTGACTAACACATGTGGCTATTAGAATATTTAAAATTATATACGCAGCTCACATTCTCTTTTTAATAGACAGTGCTGGATTGGATGGCAACTGTGATGTTTTCCCCTGTTCAGATTTGGCTGTAAAGATCTGCATATTAACAGCCCTTTGCTGTGGGGACCATGTCAATATCCTATTCTTGGCTCAGAATCAGAGAGTGGTGGCAGTTTATCTTATCTGGCTCTTTGTCTCTTAGCCTCATAGACTTCAGCCTAGCTCCTTTTCTCTCATAGCCACACTTAATCCTCTCCTGTGGTTTTCCAGCGTCCCATACCCAGTTGGTATTGTTTATGGCTCCATCTCAGCAAGTCCTTACAGAGCCTTCCTCTGCCTCTTCACTTCTGTTGCTCTTCTCTGACTCGTTTATCCTCTCCCTTTCTAGAACTGGCACATATCAATGGATTCATGTTTGCACTTTTACCCATTTTTTACACATCTTTTTTTCAGAGAAGTGTCTTCTAGCCAGTAGCTTTTTCTTTGAGATAAATGATTCCTCACATTTCATTCTGTTTCCCCATGGAATGCAGTCTGCAGATGAGACAAAGTCACTTCCAGAAGTGTATCTACTTCAAGTGTTAATAATGATAATAATAGAAACTACTACTATTGTGATTTACTGAGTTTTTATTTCTGGCCAGGATCTGTACATTACAGACATTTCTTACCATAGTCCAACAAAGCATGTGCTATGATCCCCTATTACAGACAGAAAAAACTATCCTGAGTGATGTTATATACCTTGCTCACAGATCACTGCTAGCAAATGGTAGATCTGAAATTTAAATCCAGACTTTTCTCTAAAGTCCTTGCTCTTATCTACTACATATATACTGCCTCCCACTACTATATCACTTCCCAAGTTAAGCAACCAAGTTGGAATTCAATGCTGCATGACAAGTGAGGTCTATAAGCAAATTTGCTGAAATGATAACAATACTATGCATTTGTGCACTGTTTTGATGATTCTCAGTTGGCATCTTATTTTCACAAAATTCAAATATGGAAGAATAAACTTTATGAGTTCTATTTCATACCCCCAAAAATTAAGCTCTGGGGAGATAAGGTGATTTGTCCCAGGTCATTACATTAAAAGGCCACAAACCAGATGAGAACTCAGTTCTTTTGAAACATTTATTTTCCTTTTTCTTTGCTCATCACTGTCCTTGGGCATTGTGCTACCTAGTGGTAGAAATTAATGATGAATCTTTTGTTATGATTGCCGATTTAACCCTGCTTTATGTGAGGAGTTTGCAGGTATAGATCCACTTGAGTTTCTCAGCTGTGGGTATGTCAGTCTCCTTCATCCAACAAGAATTACCTGAGCCTGAATATGCCCATGCACTGTGCCAACAATAGGAATAGAAGGGTGAACAAGATGTGACTTTGTCCTGAGAAGATACCCTCTAATGGGAGAGTATTATCCTGCAATGGAAAAAATCATTGTCCTAATGGAATATAAAAAGCTGTGAGAAGCACAAAGGGAGAAAGAAATAAGTCTGCCTGGCAGGGTTTGATGGTAGAGGAGACTTCTGAGTGTAGTCTCAATGGACCGACTTCAGAGATGAAAAGCCTGCGTCATTGACAGTTCTGCAAAGGACCTCATAATTTTTAAACTTCATTAATTTTCTAAAAATATGCTTGTTGCCACATCTCCTTAGATAGAAGTAGCATAAATTATTTATTGGAATATTTAAAATATTAACATCAGTAAATTCCCCAGCAACTTCACAAATACGCTGCTCAGTTGGATAAACTAATCTGAAATAATGGTTTTCAAGTTACTCAAACTTTCCAATTCTACAAAGCCAGTAAGAATTCTTGGAAACAAACAGGAAGCCCAGAATAAGTATCTCAACTCTCTAAACATCAGCTATTTTAGACAGAGGAGAACACCATCCCTCTAGCATTTCATGTACTTTTATTCAGGTAAAAAGGTATTTTTTTTCCCTCACAGTGAATACCTAGAAGGCTTTTCTCTTCCAACAAGTGTAAGATAAGATTCAGGTGTCATTGAATTTTATCACTTGAATATTAAGAGCGAAGATGTAGATTCTGATATGTTTGGAAATATTTGGAGCTAGAAAGAAAAGAACCTTCCAAGTGTAGAAATGGAAACTCATCAGAACCAAACCCTTGGAGCAGCCCAAGAGGAGACTTCCCTCTGTTCTACTGTGGTCCACAGGCCTCAGATAATTGGGATTTTTGGGTAGCGGATATAAACTAGACCTAAATAGTGGAGATCTTAAGTATTTCCAGGGGAGAAGGAAGATCCCATTGTGTGACCTCTCCTCTCGTGCTTTAGTAGGTTGTTTGACTTGTCTTCTGGGTGCGACCAGATAGGTTTACGCCCTCTACTTGTAACCAAGATGGAATATTCCTTCTGATTCCTGAATCACTGAAGAAGGAGAGGTCCAGATCTGCAAGGCTTGGATAGCATCTTTCCTTCAAGCAGCCTTTGAAGGACAGAACAAGGGGCAGGAGTTCCAGGAACAGCTCAGCAGCACTGAGGATTGCTGGTGAATATCAATATTTTGTTGAGTATCTAAAAATGAATTGTTTCACAGAGATGTTCAAAAATGTAATGGGCTATCTGAGGAGGGAGTGAGCTCCTTATCACTGGTATTATTTAAGTATTGGCTGAATAAGAATATACTGGAAAGTCATGCATAAGACAAGAGTTGGACTAAGGGCCCTAAGATCCATTTCAACTTCCAGATTTCATTATTTGCAGATCCTTGGTTTACCCTGTGTGTGCGTCTGTGCTTGGACTTACCATGTTGTTCTGTAATGATACGTTCATATACATGTCTCCCCGACAAGTTTGAAAACTACTTGAAGAAAGGAATAATATTTGTCATTTTTCTATTTCATGTGTTTAGTACACTGACTAGTACCGAGGAGACACCAAGTGAGTATTTATCAAATGAATGAATGAATGAATTCATTTTTGTATGTCAGTATATATACATTTATGTGTATCCTGATTTATAGATTTATACTGTAAGTTACCAGTAAATACACTGGTTTGCTGTGATGGAACCAAGGGTTGTTTGAACCAAGGGTTGCTGAATGATGGAATACGCTACCTAAATCCCCAGACATGGTACTTCTAGTTAATTAATTCCTTCTTTACAGATGGGGCCATATAATAGGAGTTAAGGCACAGCCAATGTGTGACCAGGGTTTTTCTGAATTTATATTTCTAGATCAAGTCTCCAGCGCCAGAAATGGCCCTAGAAGTGGTGGTTAGAGGTCTCAGTGTAACTTGACTGCATTAGGTGGCAGGTGTCTCCTGTGGGTAACCAAGAATTTGAATTCATCCCAACCTTGGGGAAGGAGGCAGGAGTGTGAGTGGCAGGGACTCCTGTGGCATGCTGGGTAGAAGGGCAGGTATCTAAGCTGAAGTGTGAGAAGAGGTGGGGGAATCTCAGCAAGTTAGACTGGATAAGGAGGCCAGAATGGGGCTAAGAAGCAGAGGCACATAGGGTGTGGTTTTGAGATGGAAAAGTTTTCAGAGAAGCTGAGGCAATGGGTGAGGTTGCAAACAGAGTACTTTTTAAAAAGATTGTTAGTTGAAATACACTTGTGCCAAACAGCACTATTCATTCATGTAGTCATTCATTCAGCAAATCTATATTGAGCGCCTACGTTATGATAGCACTGTGCAAATGTTAGGGTCAAATACAAATAAAGTAGGATCCTTGCTCTCAAGTACATAACTATGAACTAAACTATAGGCATATTAACAGAAAATTGCAATGTAGCGTGATAAATGCTATAATAAGGTAAGCACAGGGAGTCTGTGGAAGCCTCTCAGGAACACATAACCAAGTCTAAGATGAGAAGTGAAGGATAAGTTGGAGTTAGCAAGGTGAAAAGGGTGAGCAGGAAGAATAATCTTGCTAGAGCTCTAGGAATGGCTGAATATACAAAAGACCTAAGAAGGGAGCTTATTCAGGGACTGCAAATGCCTTGTAGTAGTTGTGCATTATATACCATGTTAAATAGTCCAGACTTTCTCCTGGAAGCAATGAATAACTGGAGTATTTTAATCCAGAAGTGACATGATCAGATGTGTGCTTTAAAAATACTACAACAACTAAATTGTAGAGAATGGGTTGGAGGAAATGAAGGGCAGGGACTCCCTGAAGTTGTCACAGTTCTCATTAAGAGATGATGGTAGTTCAACAAAAGCTGAGACAATGAAAACAGAAGCAGATAGATTATTGAGACATTTGAAAGAATGGACAAAGCATGGTCATCAGCTGGATGGGAGATGTAATAAGTCAAGGATGGCCAAGTTTCTGGCTGGGGCAGCTGGGTAGATGGCTCTAGAGGTAGACCCATAAAAAAGGAGGATGTGTCAGTTTCAGGAGAGTTCTGATCTAAGGGAGCCAGAGGGTTAAACCTTCTTAAATCCAAAGGGCCACTCTGCTGGTCTGTCTCACACCACTCTATCAGGGTAGAAAAATCTCCTTTAAGAGCTTTATGAGATCTAATAACTGGGTCAGGTCCTCACCCACTCTAAGCATTATCATTTATTCATCCATTCAATCAACCAATATTTATGAAATGCCAATTATGTATTCATAGTATTCCAGTATTCTATAGACCACACTGTCCATCTATGCAGGTAGCTTAGTTCTAAAAAAGTGACTCTCAAAGCCAGAATTATAGCTGTAAGTTTTTGATAGTCTTTCCCACTCACCCCACCCCAACTTATCAGGCATGTTTGTGCTGTCATTCACTGCTTTAGTGGAAAGTATTTCTTCACTCCCTTTTTCCATGGTTGCATTATGTTTTTACATTAAATCCTCATGGTTCCATTAAATTTTAATTTCTTCTTCATGGACTTTGTCTATGGCAGAGTTTTGACTTAGGTGGAGGTGAAATACCTAATAGAAATTCTTTAATAAGTTATTTTATATGGCCAGAGGCCTGAAAACTCTTTTCTAGGCAACAGGGTCTCCTGAGCAACTCTGGGGCCTCCTGTGGTTCAAGGGAGGTGTTGGAATTTCAGTCACAGGTGTGATGGATCAAAGCTTTCCTCAAGATACTTGTGTTTGATGCCATTTCAATTTACATTTATTTAGTGCTTGGTTTTCCCAAGATGAGGTGTGAAATTCAAGCATCAGAGAAACCAGCAGGGGTTGCCGATTGAAGTTAATAAAACACTTACCATGAGCCTACGTAGTTCAGATTAATAAAATAAAATCATGGATGTGATAGCCTAACCTCACACATTTGTATCATCTTGCAAATCTGTTTCCTGGAAGCCAGAGGGTGCCTAGGCCACTGGGCCAAGGGAGATGGAGAATCTACTTTGAAAACCACTCTTCGGTTAATCACTAAAGCCTATTTTTGTTAAACAAAGCTCTTGGAATCTCTATTTCACTTCTCAAAGATACTGCAAAGATTAATGAAGTGATTTTGAATTACCTGCTGTAAATAAGTGTTGCTTTTTAAGGATGTAGTATTATTGTTAATGTTATTTCATAATCAGTGAATATATAAAATGTTTGATATTTAGTTCAGTTGATTAAACGATGATACCAGTGTGATTATGGCCCAAGATTGGATTTCTACTCCAGACATGTTTTTAGTTTTGCACAGAGAATGTATCTTGTTCAATAGCAGACTACTTCTAGCCTCAGTCAGCCACCTCTCATGTGCTGATGTCTCAGTTGGCTAATGGATAAATAATGCAGCTTCCTCAATCCACTGACATGGGTAGATAGGTAGCCTTTGCATGCAAAAGCATATTATTATAGGCTGCAAGTCTTGGAAGCCTGAACAGTCTTTGCAAGAGGATATTAAGCCCAGAGAAAGTACCTGGTTTGCCCAGAGTCATCCAATTAATGCGGAGTCAGGGCTAAAATCTGGATTTATTAATAAGTCCAACATTCTCACTATTGCACTGTGCCATATTTATTCCGGTCTAGAATTCACCTCTAAAACTTTTGGGTAGTTGGAGCCGGGCAAGGTGGCTCACGCCTGTAATCCTAGAACTTTGGGAGGTCGAGGTGGGCGGATCACGAGGTCAGGAGTTTGAGACCAGCCTGACTAACATGGTGAAACCCCCAACTCTATTAAACATACAAAAATTAGCTGGGCGTGGTGGCACACACCTGTAATCCCAGCTACTCAGGAGGCTGAGGCAGGAGAATCTCTTGAACCTGAGAGGCAGAGGTTGCAGTGAGCCGAGATCGCTCCACTGCACTCCAGCCTGGGTGACAGAGTGGGACTCTATCTCAAAAACAAACAAACAGAAAACAAAAAAACTTTTGGGTACTTGGATTCAACACAAATTGCTAGAGAAGCAGTATCTAATAAAATGCACTACATTCTTTCATACTTCCTAGTATTTTATTACATATTGCTATTTGGTGCATCTCACATGAGTATCATACTTCTCTAGGCACATAGCCAAAAAGCAACAAGTCAATCTACCATGTCTTCTGTCTGGCAGGCAGTGCAGGAACCTGCAGGGCAACTCTGAACAGCATTCTAGAGACTAAATCAAGCCAGTTGGGCTGATTACAGCAAATGATGATTGGTGCCTATCCTAATTAGGCTGACAGGACTTCTGCTATGTGGACGTCCCACTTGCTGCATTCACAGATGTGGTGAATCAGTCATGTTCAATTATTCAACCACTTTCATTTGAGAACCTGCTACATGCAGAGGGTTATCAAGATCTCTTTGTAATATGGGCAAGAGTTTGTCCATGAGTTGTGATCAACCCAGGTACAGTTTGCCTATAGAGAGATTCCTCAGGCTGGCCTTCTCAGCAGTGGCCAGTGGGGTGGAAATGATCTTTTTACAAAAGCCAAGAGCCCTCGTGACTGTGTCTTTCTATCACAGTTTTCAAGAGGAAAAGGAAAATTGGTCTCCATGGTCCTTCTTGGCTCTGAAATGTTCTTTTAAAATAATATATATTTCATACCTTTTTCCAATTACAAAAGCAATACGTGTTCATTGTTGAAAATGCAGAAAATTACAAAGAAGATAAAAAGTAGTCATAATTCTAATGCAATGAAAACTGCTTCCAACTTCTTAGTTCAAATTTTTTCAGTCTGTTTTTTAGGCAAATGGAAGAGTATATATCTTTTAAATGAAATTGAGAACCCACTATATCCTGCCCTGAAATTCTAGGAGTCTATAAAGTATAGAGAACTAAATAGTAAATTTCTTGCTCAAAGCCGGGCATACTATAGTCGTTCCATAAACATCTGTTAACTGAATGGAGAGGAAAATCTAGTTTGTGGGCTTGAGCAACTTTACACTCAGCCTTGCCCAAATCTAGACAACAAGCTTTGTGTGCCAAAGGAATGAAATGAGCTAGAAACTGACCACTTTTCTTTAAGAAAGCTTCCCTTCCCCAAGAGAACATCAATGGCAATTCACACCCCTTTTTTGTATTCATTATGTATTTCAGGAGACGGCTTCCATTTGATGTGAAAGCTACACATACAAGGGACTTGCTGGAAGCATGGACCTCAGTGAAAAATGGATTTTGGAGGAAGGAGCCTGGTTATCTCATGCTGGAATTCATCCTTTTGCCAACACCAGAGTGGGTATGGCTGTTTTTGATGTCCCTGATAGCATGGTACTCCTCAGCTTCTGCACCTCATTATGTCAATCTGCTGTACCCAATACGTGCCGATTCTGTTTGTCTTTTCAAAAGCAGCCAAGTGGAGAGGAGAGGGAATGGATTTTGAAGTTAGACAGACCTGGGTTCAGATCCTGAATTCACTACTTAAAAGTTTTATGGCTTTGAGAAAATCTGTCATTCCCTGGGCTCTAACATGAGGGTAAGAATGCCCACTTTGCAGGGTTATGATGACGACCATCAGCTGTCATTTAATGAGCCCTTGCCCTGGCCAGGTGGGAAGTTGGTCAGACATCTTTCAGCACCTAACATATGTCAGGCACTGTGTTCCTGTTTTGCTCATCTCTCCTCTCAGCAACCTGCAAACATTCAAATTGAGGATAAAGCAACCAGTCTAAACAGAGTAGGTCAGCTCTTTCCCTTCTTTATGATTATCCAATTAATGTGATTCAGCATTAAATGGTAGAGATATTTTTACTTTCCTGGAGCAGAGCAAACAAATGTAAGAACCATAACCTGACACAGGGCTGTGGTTCTCCGTCAGGTCTAAGAATCCACTCTCTCTTCCATCCCTCAAATCTGACAGAGACCTACTTTGATGGTAGGAGCCATTCTATAGATGGGCGATGAAAGGCTGCTGAGGTTAATGCACTCGCAGATGTTTTCACAGGGATCTGTCTCCCATTTGTTTGTTGTTTATTCATTTATTCGACAAATATTGAGCATCTATTTTATGCCAAGCACTGGTAATACGAGAGAGTGTGCAAGATTGACATAGAGAACAGCAGACTGTACTCTCTGACGTGCCCACCTCTAAAACAGGGTAACTTATATGGCAACAAACATTTGCAGATCTTCTGCACTACACCAGGGTATGTCTTCCAACCAAGACTGCTGCACACAATGAGATAGTTTCCAAAGGGAAGGCAGGAAGCTTTGAGAAAGGAAATGTGGATGCATTCCACCCAGAAACCAATTGTTATTTGTTCCTGTGCACTGTCATGCTGTCGTCTAGCCACTTTTTAGAAGTCCTTAAGCCAGCATCTCTTCACACCCCATGGAAAGAAGCTGAACCTCCCTAGCTCAACACACAGCCCTTCAGGACCTGACCTCTGCCTGCCTCTCTAGATTCATCTCCTGCTGCCCATCACTAACAGCGACTCCCTCCCTCTCACTGTGTCAGCCTCTACCTGGATACCTGAATACATCCTGCCCTCACATACCTGTGAATCTTTGCAAAGGCTGCTGTTATCATCTCTCTTCCACTTGGCCAGTTCCTACTCATCTTTGAAGCTTCTGCTTAAGTCATCTGTTCTGGGATCTCTTCCTGCCACCACCTCCTACCAACCCCCATCCTGGTCTGAAGGAGAGTCGCTCCTCCCTCCTCAGTGCTGCCACAGCCCCTGCAGATTCCCATGTCACATATCACACGGTATTGTGCTTATCTGTATCCTGAACAGCCTGTGTGCTTCTTGAGACAGATGCCTTGTTTTATTCATTTTTGCATCCCTTTAACCATAGCATGGCAAATTTGTGGTGTATATTTGATGGTTGGATGAATGAATGAATGACAATTGGGACCACATCCTCTAAATATCTCTGCCTTCATTGAAAGCCTTTTTTTTTTTTTTTGGCTGTGGGAACCCATCTGATTGTATAATTGTTTCTGGCATCACCACATCACTTCACCTTGCTTTCAGCACACCTATAGCATTTGATTCAAATACCCTAGGCTTGTTACCAAAGCCTAACGGCAGAGGAGAGAAAGAAAGTGTGGTTTTCCCACTGGTGCTTGCTGCTTTTGTAACCTAGGCAATAGAATCATCCATCAGAGAATTTCAGAACTGAAAGAAGCCTTAGGGATCACTGTAACAAAGTGGTGGCTAAAAACTGCACACTATGACCATCTCCAAGGACTGCCTTGTCCCTTGTGAGTCTACCATGTCATCTATCTGCAATCTTTGGGGCAAGGCTGGAAAATAGGAAGGGAAGTTCTGCCTAAAGGAAAGGCACCACTCTTGGGTAAGTGATGAGCTGCTGGGGCTGAGGGAAAAGCTTAGTTCTGTAGGCAACAGATACCATAATATCCGGTTCCAGTTCAGATAATCAGTCTATATCCTGCAAGGATGAAGGCATCTAAGACAAAGTATGGCAGTGTTGTGGTAAGTGAGTGAAGCACAGACACAAGGAATCAGTGTGGCTGAAATTTGAAAATCCTTGTGGGCAGCTGATATTACGGTGGTTCTCAGAGGCCGGGGGCTGAGATTCAGGAAAGGTACAGGTCCTTGGAGGACTGAGTCAGGTGCTGAAATGGGAACCTAATGAAGACTTGAAGTGGGATGAGGAAACTGCCACTCAGAGATGAAGTGTGCTGTGCCAGAGCCAAATCAGAAATGGACAAATTATAGAAAAATATTTTAAGCATATATTAGGTATATAATTTTGCAAGATGTTACACTAAGCCTTTTTTGTATATCTATCTATCTATCTATGGACTATATCAATTAATTCTCACAACAGCTTTATTCTCATTTCATGACTGAAGAAACTGAGCCTGAAGAGGCTGAGAAACTTGTACAACATCATTCAGCTCACAAATGGCAGAGTTAGAATCTGAATAGAGGTCAGTTCAATCCTAGACACCATAAGCTACTGTCCCTCAAATTCTTTCTCCCACATTCCCTACTTTGTCTTCACAGCGTAAGGCTCTCGTGAGCCAGTTACAAATTTGTATTGCTAGTTATTTGCTTGTCACAGTTGAAATGAGTACTAGCCCTGAGCAGGGCCAGAATACTAACAGTGCTGTTGTAACATGTGCATTCTCATCCAAGCCCACAGCAGGGCTCTCCCCTACAGCCATCTTAGCTTATGCATTGCCAAAGTCTTGACCCATCTTCTTTAAAGCATCTTTGATACTCCATTTCCCCACCTCACCTCTCCCCACCACTGGCTAATGCCAGCTGTTCTGTCTCTGAGGCTCAATATGGACTGGTGGGGTTTGCATTTCTAGTGAATTACCAGGGAAAGCCCTGGAGTGTCCAAGCTTCAAGGTTTTGTTGTTGGCTTCCTGTAGTCCTCAGAGAATTGCATTATCTGCCAGGGCGGCTCAGTCATTCTGTTGAGTCATAGGCCTTGAGGCAGATCCACACATCTGCCCTTGTATTATCCTCAGAGCATCTCCAGCTGTAATTGGGTAGGAGAGCTTCCAGGAAGCTGGCTGTGGAGAGCCCTGAATGCTTGGGGGTGATAAGGAATTTCTGAAGGGAAGTCCCTCTTCCACTCCTGCTTCTGACACTCCTGAAAATATTCCCAATGACTTGGGCCAGTGGGTTTTCAAACTCATTTTAAAGGTCTAAAGCACATTTTCCAAAAGAAATCATATGCAGTCCCTGACATACAAAAGGGGACAGTGTTTGGCCGCTGTCACATTTCTGACTGTTGCATTACAAGTTGATTGGGCTGTTCAGCCTCCAGCCACATCATGTATGTGGGGATTTGGTACGGAAGGGGAGACCCTTCTTAGCAAATCTATAAAGTATTTCTTCTTCCTCTTATAGATGTGCTCACTCAGCTGTTTGGGAACTCTGCTGTCATCCACACTTCCCAGGGAACTCAACCTGCTTAAGCTCCTCTTTAGGGGAGAGGCAGGAAGTCTGGGAAACACAGCCTGGCAATGTGGGCCAGGTGCGTCATAGAAATTCAGTGATACTGTTCCCATTATGGTTATATAAACAGGAAGGAACAGATTTCCTTTCTGCAGCCTCTTGGGGTCAGGGAGAGTTTTAACACTGGTCAAGGAGGAAAGAGGCAACTTTTCCTGAGAGCAGTCTATGTGCCAAGCATTGCCATGTACATGATTTCATTGCATTCAAACGCTTATTGAAATCTTGCGAAGTAGTTAGTCTTATTTCCATTTTGCAGATGAGAAAACTGAATCTTGTCTATTTTTCTTGTAAACTCTGTAGTAAACAGATGCATAAATGGAATCCATCATCTGTGATCTCCTACTAGCACTTTTTAAAATTAGTTTCATAAAGTCCATCATCCGTTTCAATTTTCATTTTACAGAGGAGAGCACAGTCTAAGCATTTGGGACACTAAAGATTAGTGGCAAAACTAGGGCCCCAGCTTCTGCTTCTCCTCCCAGCACCCACACTATGCTGACTGCTAAGGCAATAGCTTCTTGGGAAAACCACTTTACTGTGAAAGAAGAGAAGCCTCTGTGTGGTCCAAGAAGACTCCATTTGCAGCTCTGAAAGAAGCGATTCCCCTTCAGGCCTCTGCATTAGATGCTGGGGTGGAAATGTAAAATCACTGTCTCTGTATTTCAGCAGAAACTCACATTTATCCTATAGATTTTGCTTTTTAATAGTTTAGTCATAGATTTCAATTGCAGCAGATGTTTTTGTCCTTAACACTGGGTATTCTGTCTGATTTCACTGAATCGATCTAACTGAGTGTAAGTTGAAAGTGTATGATTTTTCTCTGCAGGGACATTTTCTTGTATGTATTTTTGGAATCGTTCTTTATTCTGATTCATGTCCAAGAACACCTTCTAGTAGCTTCTTGGCGCAGTCAGATTTTATTTCCTTTGATATGATATTGAGTGAAGATTCTTTTAAACCTTCATCTCTGGACTATACTTGGTAACAAGAATCTGGTAGGGAGGCAGTGCAGGAGGGGTCAAGTTTAATTTATTTATATATTTCCCAAAACACCTTGCTTTTGTTGATAGCATCTTCTACATTGATATTTGGAATTTTTAGAGGACATATTTAGCATTTTCACCAAAATGAATCCTTGGCTTCCTATCAGAGTTAATATCATTTCATCTTTTGGGCTGTATTGTTTCTGCTTAGGATAATGATTTTTTCTTAGGTAAGATATAGTTAATTATTCTTCCTATGGAGCCCACTCCTTTCTTCTGGAAATTACAAAACAAAGCAGTTACCTGAGGCCTGATTTTCATTTAAGGGAAGTAAAACAACTGTGTTTTCTTTTTCCTTTTCATCAAGTCTTATAAAGAAGAGGAGTTGTACTAAAAGGAAAGACTATTAAATCCTAGAGAACAAGAAATGCCCTTTGGGCCAATTCAGCCTATGAGTTAATGCTTCAACCGATCAATTGCAAATTTCTTTGTGATGAAACCTTACTGGTGGGCATGTGTTTGTCCTTAGTATCACCTGTTGGCTTGTGCTAGGAGGTGCAGTTAAGAGACAAGGGTAACAGAAGAGAGTCATGCTGAGCTCAGGCAGCCTTAGCCCCTCTTCCTTCTAAATCAGTCCTGGCCATGCTCCCCTGGGAGAGGAGGGGAGGAGGGGCTGTATTGCTTCCCCACTTTGCTCAGCTGTTAACTAGCAGAGGGCCTCCAGGCGACAGAAGGCTACCTGCAGAGAAGATGATCAAAGGGCAATGCCAAGAAGGAGAGGAAAGCAGAGAGATGACTCAGCTCAGCTCACTTCTTTGTCTTTCATGCTTGAAATTGGTGATTTCCTCAGGGATTGGGGAAGGCCATACGCACATCCTAGTGGGCCCTAGCTACTATCTTAACTTGTTATTATGGCATTTGTGCAGCTTTTTCTTGCAAAGAGAATTAATAGCATACTTTCACTGGATAAAGTTTCTCCCCATGGGGTATTTAGCCCCTCACCCATCTCTTGGAGGAAGAAGCATATCTGTGTGAGACTCAGTCTCTTCCTCTTCTTGACATGATCAAGTAGCTAAGTAACCCCTGGGGGCCCCTAGAGTCAGAGCAGCCCATAGGCCCTCCTGTTGGCCACTCCTCCGAGTAGAGCCTGCAGTCAAAGCAGACCCTGCCACCTCTGCAGCAGAGGCTGAGCAAGGGCTTGATGGCATTCCCAGACTGCTACAGGGCAGGTTCCTGGCTCACAGCTGGAGTCCTTCAACACTAAGCAGAGTATCTGTGATGGGTGTTGTACTCCCCAAATGTATCTAGAGTGTGCTCTTAGCTCTAGAAATGCAGCTAAAATTTCTTTTGATCCTAGAGTTATGTCCAATGTTGCTATATAACCTTACCTCATTTACTGAGGAACGAGGGAGCTGATTGAGTTTTCCAGATAACTGAAGAGTTATTTGTTACCCTTGAAACACTTAGATTTTGTTTAAAATTTTACTGTTTTCTGATAGTTGATAAAACTTTTCTTCTATGACTTTTTAATATACTTTCTTGCCTTCCTAAACAGAAAATAGTCATATCCCAGCTTATGACTGGGAGTGGAGCAAAATTTCATTTAGGAATTTTTGCCTTTAATTTGGAATCCATAACAATATCCAACTTGTTTAAACAATTCATATACACATTTGAATATGCCTAAAAAAATTCCCACTAGAGACACATAAGAAGTTGTGGATGGTTTTTAGTTTGAAAATGGAGATTAGAAGAGGACAGGAAAGGAGACTTTTATTTTTCAATTTATACCCATCTATACCAAATGTTTTTTCCTTTACAGGGAAAACATCTTATTTGTTTATATTATAAAGATAAATTTAAAACATTTACAATAAAACAAGGAAAGAAAGAACATTAAAGTTAGGAGTTGGGTTCCCAGGCCAGCTCCCAAAAGCCCAATCAATTCATGATATATCATGGCAATAGTAACAGTGGCCATTAGATACAGGCCCCTGTGTAATCTGTTTCTATGGGAAACTTCCTCTTGAGCCTGAGAAATATTTCCACCTTGTCGTTTCCTCTCCACATGTCCCACCTCTAATAAATGTGCTGCCCTAGAAACAGGGGCAAGGACTCCCTCTCGCTGTCTGCTGAGGCTGTGGCAGCAGGAGGCCCTCTTGCCACCTGGGACAGGAAAAGGGGAGCAGTCTGGCATGCTCTAGCCCTCTATGTGGGAAGATAATCAATATGTATGTATGTATATATGTATGCATTTTGAGACTGAATCTCGCTCTATCACCCAGGCTAGAGGGCAGTGGCATGATCTTGGCTCACTGTGACCTCCACCTCCCAGGTTCAAGCGATTCTCCTGCCTCAGCCTCCCAAGTAGCTGGGATTATAGGCACCCACCACCATGCCCAGCTAATTTTTGTATTTTTAGTAGAGATGGAGTTTCACCATGTTGGCCAGGCTGGTCTTGAACTCCTGACCTCGGGTGATCTACCTGCCTCTGCCTCCCAAAATGCTGGGATTACAGGCGTGAGCCACTGTGCCTAGCCAGGAAATGAACGTTTATTATGTACCCACTGTGCCAGACACTGTGCCTGGTCTGTCTCACGCCTTACCTGTTTTGCTGTTCCTAACAATCCAGTGAGGCACGTATTATTGTCAGGAAACTGAAAATGCCCCCCAATAATTCACAGAGCTGAGATGCAAACCTGTAAACTTGTGCACTGTTCATTATAACTCGGTGATGCTCCAGCAGAACTATTTCTTTATAAGAGACCTATAAAAGTCAAGTGTGGGAAGGCACTCTGCACGTTGCCCTGAGAGTCAATAAGGTCTGTCATGGAATCCCTTATTGGAAAGGCACTGATCACCTGCGTGTCTGCAGTGCCTAGCACAGTGCTGGAAGCATGGTAAATTCCCAGTAAACGTTTGTTTGATTAATAGGAAACATTATTGTTGGCTCTGTTCTGCTTCCTAAGATAGAAAATTGGAATCATTTACTTTAGAGAATTTTCAACAGCGAATACTGAAACAACAGAAATGTTTTCTCATTAACTCTCAGTTGATTAGGAAATTCAAATAACTAAAGTGCTGTAAGTATAGTTCCTAGCTTACAAGTCATATATTTATAAGAAGAAATGGAACTTTGCAAGTCCATTGTGAGAACAGTTTGGCAGGCTTCAGAACCTAATCACCCTGTGGAGGTCTGGCAACACTCTTCATAGGGGTAAACCTATTGCCAGCTCCATGTAACCAACTTTCAAGCCAGCTCTTGGAATGCAAACTAAAAGTCAGAGACAATGAACATTCCCCTAATGTAAACATACTCTGCGGTTAGTATTTTCTTTCAGTAACTCAAAATTGTTACAGGATAAAAAAAGAGTCCATTTGTGTCAGCTGTAAAGGAGCATGGCATCCAATAATAACTAACATTTATTTGACTTTTACAATGTGACACTCTTTCTTCTAGGGGCCACAAGTGCATTAGTTTATTGTACTCTCACCACATTGGCATGCTAGGTATGGTTATTATCTCCATGTTTACACAACGCTAAGGCTGAAAGAAACTAAGTTACTAGTTAATATTGGAACTGGTATTAGAACCCAGGACTGGCTAATCCAAAGCCCTCTATAGACAACCTCTCTTGAGACACAGAGGCTGTTTGCTTCTTGATGATTTGATAGGAAGCTGGAGGAGAGCCCATCTGAGCCCATTCACTCATAGGATCAGCAGGTCAAAACCTGCTCTTAGGATCTAGGACTGATCATTGGAATTGGCAATGGCAAAGCCATTCTTGCCCTTGACAAGAGCTACTCTGGCAGAGTGAGGTAGAAACCTGTTTAGGCTGCTTGTAAGAGCAAAATGAAGAAAGGGTGCTATCAGTGTAGACAATTATTTTAATGAAATTCTGTTGTAAAGGGTAGCTGAGAATTGGAGTAACAGCTAGAGATATGTAGAATCAATGAAGGATTTTAAAAAAGACAGGAACATAGTAGTATGTCTGTATACTGATGGGAGTGATCTAGGACTGAAGACAATATTAATCCAGATGGGAAGAGGCAAAAGCCACATGAATGGGATCTGATTTATACTGAAGGCCATAATGGCCTTAGATGATTCATCTATAGCAACAGGAGAGCGGGAGAGTAAGCAAACAGGCAAATGCAGAGTGATTGCTGGGCTGCACTAAGCTGCTCCGTTTGATTTTAGTGGTCATGAATTGCAAATAAGACCAGGTAGCATAATTTTGTGCTTTTTTTTTTTTTTGAGATGGAGTTTTGCTCTGTCTCCCAGGTTGGAGTGCAATGGTGTGATCTTGGCTCACTGCAACCTCTGCCTCCTGGGTTCAGGCGATTCTCCTGCCTCAGCCTCCCGAGCAGCCAGGATTACAGGCATGCACCACCACGCCTGGCTAATTTTTGTTTTTTCAGTAGAGATGGGTTTTTGCCATGTTGGGCAGGCTGGTCTCAAACTTTCAACCTCAGGTAATCCACCCACCTCGGCTTCCCAAAGTTTTGGGATTACAGGTGTGAGCCAACATGCCCAGTCAAATTTGTGCTTCTTTAATTATGTTTAGCTGGGTGTAGATGGAAAGAAGGTGGAGAGTTTTATTTTACTAGGGTTGTGTTTTTACCAGGTAAATAGCATAAAAAGAGAGCAGAACATGGTTTTGAAGGTGTAAGTAAGAGAGAAATGATAATGGAACTGGAAACCAACGTCCATAAGGAAGGAAGGAGGATCATGAGGGGAGTGAGGGACAGAGCAAAGGTCATGGATAAGTAAATTATAGATGCTGGTGGGGTCAAGGACACATTGGATTAAAATAAGAGCGAGAATAAGCCGGCAAGGTGGGAGAGTGGTATACTTCACATTGATATTATGCATGGTGTCGCTATAACAGCAGGGGGCTGGTGTGGTTGGAGCAGGTCAAGAAAGGTATGGGATGCAGAAGACTTGAGAGATCAGAGTGTGATTATATAGACGGAGAAAAATAAGAATAATCACAGCAATGATACTGGGAAAAGTGACAGTGAATCAGATGCCATTTTCTTCAAGAAATTAGGTGAAACAACCAGAGGGTATGTAGATGGCTGAAATAAATAGAGAAGGCAAGTAATGCAGCCTGTTATTTTCAAGGAAAGCCAGATATGGGGTTAGAGCAAGACACTGAAAGAAACATTCAGAAAGGAGACTGAGGATATATGGGGGATTTTGCTAGTGATGAACCATGAGTTCCCGAGGACAAATGAGAGAATTCTAGGAGGTGGGAGGCGGATGGAGTGATGAGTGCAAACCTTCACCCAAACATACTCAATTCTTGGATTTGGGAGCTCAGATTATAAGAAGCAGGAAAAAGAAGAGGATGGAGAGAGAGGCTCAGCCCCTCCAGAATGCTGCCTTGCTGAGGAAGGACAGCCCCACCCCTGCTTCCCTGGGCTCCGTGAGCAATGCTGGCTGAAGGGGCTTTCTGTCCTCCATGGTGATTTGTAAACCAAAAACTGACAGTGGAAAACCCAGAGATGGCTGAGTGTTTACAAGATGAGAGCATATTGGCTCAGATCCGGGTTCTTAGGCTGCTGCAGCTGGTGCTCTGACCACTTTGAGACAATAGAAGGGCCCCCAGGAGGCTGCCCAGACTGTTGACCCTCCAGTAGTCCTCCAATGGTGGAAAAAGGACAACCATTTCCATGCTTGCTCCTTCTTTCCCCCGGACCCCGCCCTGAGTCATCAGCTGCTGGGCTCTCTCTGGAGCACATCCTAAGTCCAGACCCCCCGCCCCCCGCAATTCAGAGCCGTCACAGTCAGTCCTGGGGTCTAGGGGGAGATACACAACACATCTGCCCAAGTTATCCAGGCCACTGACCCAGAGAGGGAGGTTATCACAGCGTGACATTAATTATTTTAGAATTTACATCTCTCAGAGCATAACTATTGCTTCTACGTTCTGTATTTGAAGTAGTCAATCTTTCATAGAGTAGAAGGGGCACTGCTCTTCTCTCCTGCCTTCCCTTCTCCCTCACATACCCCTATCACAATGCTGTCACGCATACATTCACAACTTCTCAGGCTTAGTTTCCCTACCTGTGGAATGGGGTTCATATCACTTTGGCCACTTGAGCCAAGTGATCTCCTGAAGAGTAGGAAATAATGTTGGACTGGAGTTGGAATTCTGGTTCCAAAAGGAGGGGACTCGGGGGCATTTGGGGCTCCTCCTACCTTTCTGCGAGACCTATTCAAGCCCTGAAAATCCTCCGTCTCCTCAGGAGAAGCCACAGAACAAACGATTTCCCAAGCGTCGGAGGAGGGCAGACAACACAACAGAGCAGGGAATCGGGTTCGAACGGGTTATGCTCTGATTTTCCGGAAAATGGGCAAACGGGGCGGGGACTGAGGAGGACTCAGCCAGCAGGGAGTTTGGAGGCCGCGCGCGCCGCCGCGGAGCATGACGGCCACGGTCGCCTAGCAACGAGCGGGGATGCGCGGGGCGCCTGGGTGGGCGAGGGGTGCTAGCCGCCGCCCTGCGCCCTCCGGCCCCGGGGACCGCGGGAAAACTTTGCGGCTCCTCTGCGCTGGGGCGTCTGCGCCAGGCCTGGCAGACAGAGCAATGCGCCCCGCGGGCTGAGGGAAGACGGTGCGGCCGCGGCCCAGCGCCCGGCCCGGGTAGCGGCGGAGAAAGTTGGCGCGCGCCTGACGGCGCCTGGAAGCAGCGCAGTGCCCGGGCCGAGTTTCCCCCAAGTTTCTGCGGCGATTTCTCACTGCCAGGGGATCGGAAGGCCCGAATCCCGCGGGACCCCGGCTCACGGATTCTGAGCGCTGGGAGAGAGAAGCCCGCGCTTTTCCGGGGGACCCGCGCTTGAGCTGATGCTTGGTGGGTTCGCCCTGGATGGTAGCGATTCGAGTTTTGTTTTCTGCCTTTCTTCTCCCCCAGACAGTGAGTTTGTGGAAGCCTTGCCCGCATCCTACAGCCCAGACGAGTTAGGTAAGTCTGCTCCTTTTGTCTTTTATTTTTTAGTCGCAATTCTGCCGGAGAACCGCGAGTTTGGGGGGCGAGTTTGAGATGAACTCAGCCACGGGTGGGGCTGGGGTCGGGGTTCGGAGGGAAATGGCCAGGGGACACCTGCTGCCTTCGCAGCGGGAACCGGCCTTTCCTTGGCACTGTGCTTTGGGGGTGGCGGGGCAAGTGTCCAATGTGCCGTGTGTGTGTGTGTGTGTGTGTGTGTGTGTGTGTGTGTGTGTGTGCGCGCGCGCGCCTGCGTCTGGGTCAGTAGTGCTGCTCTGAGGAGCCTGGCACAGCAAACTTCCAGACCTGGGGCTTCTGTAACCTGCGCTCATCCTGCCGGAAGGACATAGGTGGCTGGTTCTGTCTTACCAAGTACCTGGCAGGAGAAGGACTTTGCGTGGGTCGTCCTTACCCTGAATTTAATGAAGTGAGGCGCTGAAAAAGGCGGTGTAATTATTAAACTGTAAGACCCGGGAGCTGCTTCCCTCCCTGGTTTCTTTTCCTCAGTTAGCCTGTAGGCGTCTCCAGATAGGACATTCCATCCTCATTCCTGTCATGGTAAGTGGAGATTTGTGATGGGTGAAGCGGGACACTCTTGTCAGAGACAGGCTGAAACGAGAGTGTAGAGAAAGAAATGCGAATGGTCAGGATCTCTCTAACTTCCTGCCACCCCATTCTCACTCGGTGGCTTAGTGGTTGGGTCCTTCTCTCTTTTTCTTCTGCTGTCAGGGTTAGTTTAGCGGCAACTGGTCTGGGCTATCAAGTCTGTCCTTACTGTTCTTTCATCACTAGCCTGAATATCTTGCCTTCCTACCGTGAAATGAAAGGATTTATTTGATGATATATGTTGACAGTAAAAGAGGAGGGGAACTGTCCACAAACAGCGGTTTAAATACGTTTATCCTCAGTAACACGCTCAGCTGTGGGCACCCTGTTCCTGGTCAGCCTCTTGTGCTGGGAAGAATGTCCTCATCAAGTCTCACAGGACCTGAAGCAAAATTCCACCTTGACAACGACTTTCATTCATTTCTAGGAGCCAAGCACCCGAAATAGGTCTGGATCAAGGTTGGCATTCTGTGGCAGGGAAGAGTACCAGGTTTTATTCAGAGGATGTGTTTCTGACAAGTTGTGAGGCAATCACATCTCTATCAATGGAATCATAGACTAAATGCATGAGCAAAACTAGCTTTTGAGACACACTGTGGTGAATTATTTTATGAAATGAAAGTGACATCTAAACCATAGCTTTGCATGATGTGATTTATTAAGAGGGCAGGTACTTGATGCTCTGCTCCACGCATGTATAATTGTATGTTAATGACACTAGCATTGATGCCCCACAGTGTGACAGAAGCTATTTGGTCCTAGGTCATCCATAAACATAAGCAATGGCAGGATGAGCATTGCTTGCTCTGAGAAACCAGCCCATATAACTATTAAATTGTTTGCATTCACAGAATGATTTGTGTAGCAGGAAGGCCCAGGTATTTGACCCTTTTTCATCTCTGTATATCCCTCTGGGACTTTCAGACTGGACTGCCTCCATGAGGCACTGACAAATATGGGTATCTTTTCAAATTAGCAATATAGAATAAAAAACAATGTTTTTTCTCTTCAGCTCCCCTATGGTAAAAGGCCAGTTTCTCATGAGGAGTTTAGAGTGTGTGTCTTAGTCCGTTTGGGTTTCTATATCAAAACCAGACTGGGTCATTTGTAAACAACAGAGATGTATTTCTCAGAAATTCTGGAGACTGGGAATTCCAAGATCAAGAGACTGGCAGACTCAGTGTCTGTTGAGGGCCTGCTTCCTGGTTCACAGATGGCTATCTTCTCACTATGTCCTCAACATGGCAGAAGCGGGCCAGGGAGCTCTTGCCATCTCTTTTCTAAGGACACTAATCCCTCTGGTGAGAGCTCCATCCTTGTGACCTAATCACTTCCCAAAGGCCTCACCTCCAAATACCTTCACATTGAGGATTAAGTTTCAACATATAAATTTTGAGAGGATGTAAATATTCAGTCTATAGCAGTGTGATGGGAACCATGGGATTCCCTTCTGGGTTCTGGGCTTGCAGGGTGATAGAGAAAATAAAACAGAAGTCTGAGAGTTTGAGATCAAAGTTCTAGCTTTCGCTCTGCTCCAGCTTCTTTAGCAGACATGTGAATTAGCCTTAGTTTCTTCATCTTCAAAAAGCAGGGGTTGTGCCCGGTGATCCCTGAGGTGTCTTCCAGTTCTACTCTCACCTCATAAAGTGCTGTGAGGGGCTGTAAGGCAAAGGAGGTCTATAGCTATTGGGAATTCATTGTTTGTATTCATGTGCCATGCTGTTTGGGTACATGGTGTCCCCAAGGACAGAGCAGCTTTCTGAATCAGACTGCTTTGTTTTCATGCTATTCAGGTCAAAGACAGAGCTGTCATTTCTCCCTTGGAAAGAGTCATGATGGTTTTTTGTACGTTTCTTAGACACACAGCAGGAAAAATGCCTCTTACAGCAGTTGATGAGCTTGTCAAGCAGCCATTCTTTCTGGAGCATAGATGAGCCCAGGTTCACTCCTAGCCAGAATATGAGAAGAGGCAGAGGAAAGTTAAAAGAAAATTGTTTTTCTACTGATAATACTACCTCTTCCTCTTCTTCTTCTTCCTCTTCCTCTTCTTCCTCCTCCCCCTCTTCTTCTTCTTCTTTTTTCTTCTTCTTCTTTTTTTGAGACGGAGTCTCACTCTGTTGCCCAGGCTAGAGTGTAGTGGCATGATCTTGGCTCACTGCAACCTCCGTCTCCCGAGTTCAAGCTATTCTCCTGCCTCAGCCTCCCGAGTAGCTGGGACTACCGGTGTCCGCCACCACGCCCAGCTAAGTTTTGGAAATTTAGTGTTTTGCATGTTAGCCTGGCTAGTGACGAACTCCTGACCTCAGGTGATTCACCCTGTCGGCCTCCCAAAGTGCTAGGATTACCGGCATGAGCCACTGTGCCTGGCCTATACTCACAATACTTCTGACATCCAATGTGTGAGTTTTCCACACCAAGTGATTCTTTAATGCTTTGCAGCCACCAACCAGATGTCCTACAGTTTAATTAAATTTTACCACTACCCAAAGTTAGCACAGGCCCTATAGTGTTAAGAGCTCAGTGTTGCAAGACTACCTACCACTTCAGATATCAGCTGCAAGTGGTGGGTCCACATATTACCCATACTTATGTCTAACTTGGCTACAAATCAGGGCTTCCTACAACCTTCTTTTGGTTTCTGTAATTTACTTTAATAGCTTACAAAACTCAGGGAATCACTATACTTATGTTTACCGGGTTATCTAAAAGTTACAAATGAACAGCTGGATGAAGAGATGCAGAGGGTGAAGTCTGGAAGGGTCCAAAGTACAGAAGCTTCTGTCCTTTTAGACTTGGGGTGCACCACCCTCCTGGCTCATGGATAGGTTCACTAACTCAGAAACTCTCCATACCCCCTCATTTAGGATTTTTATGGTTGTTCTACTAGGCATGATTGATTGAATCATTGACCATGGGTGATTAACTCAATCCCCAGTCCCTTTCCCTCCCCAAAGGTCACGTATGTATGTGGCAGGAGTTGGGTAGGAACGGGAGAGAATAAGTGGATGAGGCTGGAAATTTCAACCTTTTAATAATATGATTGGTTCTTCCCACAACCAGCCCCCATCCTGAAGCTGTCTAAGGACTTTCAGCCACCAGTTATCTCATTAGCCTAAATTCAGGTATGGTTACAAGGTACTTGTTATGAATAAAAAAAGATGCTCCTGTCACCTCTATCACTCAGGAAATTTCAAGCGTTTTAGGAGCTCTGTGCTGAGAACCAGGGATGAAAACCAAATACATATATAATTTTTTATTACATCATAGCATCACAGAAGTCCTAAAAATTTAGGTTGAATTCAATTGCAGTTACTTGTGACCTTGGGCAGGTGATTAAACTGCTTTCAACCTCAGTTATTTAATCAACTCAGTTGGGACCTTGCCTGGATATGGTAAATGGTGTATGTAAAATCCATGTATTGAATGTGCTTGGAATTCAGGAAGTGCTTTTATTTTATTGTCTTATTATTATTATTCATTTAAAACGTACTTATTTCCCAAGCATCAAGGATGAAATAGCTTTTATTAGTTATCCCACCTACTAATCAAATCATTTTTATTTCTGGAAACTTCTATACAACTTAGCTAGTCTCCAAAAAGAGATAGTCAGGAATGGTGATTAGGTCAGTGGAATTATTTAATGATTTGTCCCTGAAGCCTTATGTGGAATAGTTTTCTGTCTGAGGTTTTGGTGATAGTTTCACTACTTTTTTGTCTCGTGATTGGTAGTCCATTCCACCTTCAAATTTTTATGTCAATCTGCAAGTTAATAACTATTGGCTCCTTGGGGGATTGATTCTCAGTGTTGCAGCAAGATGATATAATAAAATTAAGTCACCAAAAAGAGGCTTTTGAAAAAGTAGTAGAGAAAGGGGTCTATCTCTGGATGAATGCTGTATTGAAGGTGGCCATGATGGAGAGTCAAGAAATAGACTTTCTTTCCTGAGGTGGTGGTACCGTTTTCTGAGGAGGCAAAGCCCACACTTTCCATAGTTTCCATAGCCTTTCTGTAGTTCAATCCATAGCTAGAAGTTACAGCCATCTGAGAGGGTTAGAAAGAATGTGTGGAGAGTTGGGATGAATCCAGATGTTACCACATCTGTCCTGTGAATAACCTTGACTGAGTTTCCTCTAACTGGAGGATAGACATTTGGTTTGACGTAGGAGGAGCGCCATGATCTGCATCACTCACACCCAGTATGCTGTTCTAGTTGTATGGAACTATGGGGCAATCCTCTACATTCAGCTCGGGTTCCTCACCTGCATGCTCCTCCTCCCCCTTCTCCCTTTCTCCCCTGGCTTGCTCCTACCCAGCCTTCAACACGAATCCCATGTGTCATGTCCTCCTGGTGGTTTTCAATTTTGGCTGCACATTAGATTCAGGAGGAGCTTTTAGAAGTCCAGAGACCAGTTCCCAATCCTGAACGATTACATCCGAATCTCTGGGATGTGGACCCAAGTATCAATGTTACTGCGTTTTTTGTTTGTTTGTTTTTAATCACATCTCAGGTGATTTCAATGTGCAGCTAAGATTGTGAACAACTGCATTATATTGTGGCCACCTTATTCCTCTTTGTAAATCTAGCAGCCAGCACAGTGCTCAGCACAAGCTATTCTTCAGTTACTATTTGTTAAATGACGGAGTGAGGGCACCACCCCTGAGACACTTTATCTTTTCACGCTTGTATATCTCTTAGGCTGGCCTGTCTGCTTGTTATAACAGTGCCTTGAGGACTGGATGCTTTCACTTGTGACCTATATCTCCTATGTTTATTCCTGGGGCTTATCCAGCTTATTTTTTATCTTTCTTAAAAATTGAAGTTTTAAAACTCCAATTTTTAAACTTTAGTTTTTTTCAGCATAAAAGTATTACATGCTTATTTTAGAAAATCTGGACATTAGAAAGAAGAGTGGGGAGCTCAAACTCACCACCCACAAGAAAACTGGTTCCTTGTTTTCTCAGCCTTTAGTAATTTGTTGCCCTTTGGGGTTGCTTGACTCTCTGGCATGCCTCAAGGAGCTCAGTTGCTGCTGTCTCTGCTCAGATCTGGTGAACTGGCCCATGAGTGCCAGGAAAGGAATGTGTCATGAGAACAGCGTTCTAGGGAGCCACCAGGGCTAAATCCCCTGAGGGCCAGTATGCAAGGAGAAAGTGTTTTCTTGTGCTATTCTGGCCTTCCTCATTCAGGCAGGATGTATGCTGGGTCTTATTAGGATAAATGATGACATTTGTATAGCTTCCTTAAAATAATAACTTAAATACTTCCCAGTCTCTTCCCACCCGCTTGTCCTCCAAAAATATGGGATGAGATTGAAGCTTTAGATCACAGTATTTATTTATGCCTTAGTTAGAATAGGTTAAACCCCAGTGTGAGTAGCTTAACATAAGGAAGGCTGCATTTCTTGCTTGTGCAATGGTCCAGTGTGGAGTTGTCAGAGGGCTGTGCTTTATGTGTCATTGAGGACCTCGGCTTCTTCCATTTCCTGGCTTCACCATTTTCTGGGGGCTCAGATTCTTTCTTTCACTGATGCTTTGCATTCATTTGTCAGGTAAGTGAATCAGGTGAGCAAGAAAGAAAGTATGTTCACCCTTGATTGCCTCAGCCTGGAGGCAAAATACTCACTTCCCCTCATTTTCCAAAGGCAAGAACTAGTCCCACAGCCTCACCCAGATGGAATGGGGTGGGGTGGAAAATGTAGTCTAGTTATCTGCCAGGAAAAAAAAGGAGAACACACACATTGGTGATCACTAGCAGACTCTACCAGTCATATTTCTCTTATTGCTCAAACCACCATGACTGAGCCTCATTTTGACTATATGAGTCCTTGGTCTTGGTATTGTTTAGTATACAGATTGGGCTGCTATAAAAATAGCCAAAATGACAGTTACTTAAACAATATGTAAGTTTATTTTTTTTTTCACTTAGAGCATGAGCAGTCCAGGGCTGATCTGGTGGCTTCAGCATGCATTATATCCTCAAATGTAATTTCCATGCAGTGGTTCAAGGTGACTGTTTCAGCTTCTACTAGCACATCCACATTCTAATCCGTAGAAGAGGGAGAAGGAAAGTGGTGGGTACCACCAGAAAGCATCACACATCTAATGGTGTTCACTTATATTCCACTGGCCTGAACTTTAATCATATGGCTAATGCAGCTCCAAGAAAACTGGGAAAGTTAGTTGGGGATGGGATGGGGTCTATTATCAGAGAATAGCTGGGTAGGGTACAAGAAGAAAGAGATGCTGGATGCCTAGCAATCTTCTTAACAAGTTATGGGAAGCACGTCTTAGTGGTTAAGAGCATGGGTATCAAGCCATACTGAGTGGTGAATTTTAGCTCCACCTCTTACTTGCTGTATGACCATAGACAAGTTACCTAATCTGCGTCTTCTTTTCCTTTTCCTAAACTTTAAAATCATGTACTATTTTTTGATGCATTTCCAGGCCCACTTACCATCCTTTATCACTCTTCTCTGTGCCCCAAAACACTTACCTTTTGGAATGCATCGCCTGGCTTCCTGTTGGATGTGGTCAATAAGAGGCACTGGCAGAGGGGTGGTAAGAAAGAGAATACATGGTACCTACTTCCTTCCCATCAGGCTGTGGGACAATATGGCTGTGTGATTCTACTGAAAGGCACAGATCCTATAGAGTGGCCCTCTCTTATAGCATCCTGTATTCCTGGATTCTGATAACTCCCTCTTCCAGCTTATGGGTGGTATTAGGGTTCTCCAGAGAGACAGAACAACAGGATATATATAGATATAGTTGAATGAGAGAGAATTTATTAGGGGAATCTACTCTTGTGATTATGGAGGGTGAGAAGTCCCATGATAGGCTGTCTGCAAGCTGGGGAACCATGGAATCCATTAGTGAGGCTCAGTCCAAGTCTGAAATCGTCAGAACCGTGGAAGCTGATGACGTAACACTCAGTCCAAGGCCAAAAGCCTGAGAGCCTGGGTAACCACTGGGGCGAGTACTGGAGTTTAAAAGCCAAACAACCTGGAGTTCTGACATCTAAGGGCAGGAGAAGAAAGGTGTCCCAACACTTGAGGAGACAGCAAGAATTTGCCTTTGCTTGGCCCTTTTTGTTCCATCCTGGCCCTCAGCCAATTGGATGGTGCCTACCCACATTGAAGGCAGATCTTCCCCGCTCAGTCCACCTACTCAAATGCCAGCCTCTTCTGGAAACACCCTCACAGACACACCCAGAAATAATGCATCACCATCTCTCTAGGTATCCCTTAATTCAGTCAAGTCGACACCTAAAACTAACCATCACAGGGACAGTAGCAGCTCCCCATGGTGACTAGCCCTGGGGTGCTTCAACATCATTTGCTGTTTTCCTTTAACCCTTTAGTAAATATAGTTGCTTCATTAGACTGTCTTCAGTCCCTCCTTTTGCACCTACCATCTATTTCCTGACAGGACCCTGACTGATACAGTGATACAATAGGGATAATAATAGTACTGACCTCAGCCCATGGTGGTGAGTATTAAATGCATTTTGTGAGAAATGCCCAATTGTAGTAACTACCATTAAATGTCTTTCTGTCCTTAGACAAGGGCTCTGATACCTTCAAGTACAGTGAAAGTTTTCTTATTTTTCTTTCTTATTTAAGAAAAATAAGTTTTCTTATTTTCTTATTTAGAAAAAGAGAGAAAAGTAGAAAGAAAGAAAGAAAGAAACAGCAAAAGAAAGAAAAAAAGAATGAAGGAGCGAAAGAAAGAGGAAGAGAAAGAGGGAGAGAGAATGGGATTCTTGTTTTATTGCTCAGGCTAGAATGCAGTCTAAAAATGGGTATTAAAAACCTCTTTTATGCCAATAATTGTGCTTAACAATGGAGACAGGAAGGAATTGGGGATGAAAATAACAAATATGCAGACAACCAATATTAAACCTGTGAAATGCTATGCAATTGCTGAGGAGTGATTTACTTCCAATTATGTGGTCACTTTTAAAATAGGTATAATGTGATACTGAGAAAAATGTATGTTTTGTTGATTTGGGGAGGAGAGTTCTGTAAATATTTGTTAAGTCTAGTTGTTCCAGGTCTGAGTTCAAGTCCTGGATATCCTTGTTAATTTTCTATCTCGTTGATCTGTCTAATATTGACAGTGTAATGTTAAAGTCTCCCACTATTCTTTTTTAATGAGTTTGAGAAAATTATTTTTATTTAGGTAGAACAGAAAAATGAAAAAATATAATTTTTCAAAGAATCAAACACAAAGGAAAAAAGTAAGGGCATTTTATTCATCAGCTGTTACAATAAAATGCAAAACAATATTGTGTTAACTTATAAACAAACAAAATTAATACATACTGGTATAAAAAACTTTGTGAATCATAAATCAATTTTTTCAAAAACATTGGCTGCAGCCATTAGTTAATTATTTTGTAAATATGTCCAGTTAAAATTTCACACTAGGAAAGAATATTCAGGATTTAGATATAAAATTTATTTATTTTTATAATTAAAAATAACAAGCCTGGAGTTGTGGATCATGCCTCTAACCCCAACATTTTGAAAGCTTGAGGTGGGATGATCACTTGAGCTCAGGAGTTTGAGACCAGCCTGGGCTGGTCTCATAATGAGACTTCATCTCTCCTAAAATAAATAAATAAATAAGTGAAATTAGCTGGGCGTTGTGGTGCATACCTATAGTCCTAGCTACTCAGGAGGCTGAGGCAGGAGGATTGCTTGAGCTTGGGAGGTGGAGGCTTCAGTGAGCTATGATCATGCCATTGCACTCCTATCTGGAAGACAGAAGGAGACCCTGTCTCAGAAAAACAAAACAAAATTATAAATAAACATTTACTGGATTTCAAGAGGAGGCCAATCTTTACTTTGAGTAAAAGCAATGAAATTATTAAGGAAAGCATTGACAGATTTTGCTATAAAGACTGTTACAAATTCTCTAGGTTAAAAACATGTAAACCAAATTGAAAAGAAACAACAAGCTAGGAAACCTAGATACATGCAGTTAATAAAGTTTTTACTAAAGAGAAAAGCGTGCAAACTGTTCTGCAGAGAGTACAGACTCAAAGCAGTAAATTTACAGAAACAAAATTTAAAAGTAATGCACATGATAAAATATATTGTCCCTTAAAAGCATATGATATAAATATTATATCATAAATGCTTCTATATTTGTTATAATGAAAGCTTCTTGTTACAGAATATGCCCTGTATTAGTCCATTTTCACACTGCTATAAGGAACTGCCTGGGACTTGGTAACTTACGAAGGAAAGAATTCATATTGACTCATAGTTCAGCATGGCTGGGGAGGCCTCAGGAAACTTACAATCATGGTGGAAGATGAAGGGGAAGCAAGGCACCTTCTCTGAAAGGTGACAGAAAGGAGAATGAATGCAGGAAGAACTATCAAACGCTTATAAAACCATCTGATTTCATGAGAACTCACTATCATGAGAATAGCATAGGGGAAACCTCCATGATCCAGATACCTCCACCTAGTCTCTCCCTTGACACATGGGGATTATAGGGATTATAATTCAAGATGTGATTTGAGTGGGGAAACAAACCCTAACCATATCATGCTCCTAATTATAACTTT
This sequence comes from Cheracebus regulus, assembly GCA_963574635.1. Classification (NCBI taxonomy): domain Eukaryota; kingdom Metazoa; phylum Chordata; class Mammalia; order Primates; family Pitheciidae; genus Cheracebus; species Cheracebus regulus. Next base: position 16,940 of record CAUYQU010049271.1, on the reverse strand, counting down.
TTACTGTATTTATTGTTTCAAGGGAAATTATATTTTGAGTTTCCAGAAATGGGAAGATGTGGCCAGAAAAGGCACAGGATTTTAATAACTTACAGGTTATAGAAGAGGAAAATCACTGGAGGAGACAATGAAATTTTCTATTTTTCTTTGAAAGAAAGGTTTTTTTGCTACGTCTTCAATAGAGAATGCAACCACTCTTGTCAATCACTTTATATGTGCTCTAAATTGTACAAACAGATGAGGACGATGCCACTTACTCCCAAGAGTATTTGTATCTAGCACATTGGTAGCTAAGGCAGTGAGACATAACAGGATCTGAGCAAGCCAAGATATTTTCTTGCACAGATTCTTGACCTAGAACCATATCCAGACCATGGGTCATCCCTGAATGGCAAGCTGGTGTGGAGTGGAATTTGGAGAATTGCTTGGTTCCAGAGCGGGTCACAGCCAAGTGTTACCAAGCAATTGTATAGCCCTTCATAGGTAATTCTAAATCTCATTGAGGTTAAAAGTTACCTACTAAGTGACGAAGAAGGTCCCCATCTCAGTTAATTAACACTGTTTCCCACCAAAGATCTAGACCAAGTATAGTATTTGGAACTACATAAACAATTATACTGTGCCACACGATTTTGGTTGTTGCCTCTCCAGTGTTGTTTATGGTAATAAGGACAAAGAGTTTTGTTCAAGAAGTTGGCTGGATTCTTACTGCAGACATGAATGGATGCTCTAAACTTAGTCTACAGTTACTATATCAATTAACCCACAATTACATGAAAGAGTGGCCACTTAGTCCAAGAAATTTCTGGATTCATAATATAGTCCGCGACTTCAACATGAGGTGATCTCATGTTTAAATTTTGCCATTTCTTTGCCTCTTAAGGAGTATTCATGTCTTCTCCCTGGGCATAAAGAGATTTAAACATGGTGAAATCCAACACTTCTATCATCCCTTATTCTTAGGACTGCACAACCATTATAGATTTTAAGTTATATCTGATTAAATTCTAAATGTCTGTAAGGACTTTATTTGACAATTCAATGATCATTTGCATGGTTATTCCACTAACAAAAATATAGACTCATCATTAACCTGAAGTTAAATAAAGTTGTACTTTATCTAGATCTTCTAGGATGGATATATTTCTGTTATGTGACCTTAACAGTGTTCCTCACTTGAATTCATTTGGGTGCAGATAGTCATTAGTATATGATGACATCTATAGGTATTTCTCTAAGTAAGCTCTGAAATCCTCCCATTGAAATATCAATATGTGAGCCAAATTTTCAATCTGCCTGCCTCACTCAACAGTTGCACCCTGGGCACAAACTTCAGGGAACCTAAATGCAATGATTATAATGACTATTTTTAGTATCCTCTGTTTAGAGTTCACATTTGAAAATTAGGGTACCTTTAAGTATTCTGACAACGGTACATGCTCTCTAAACTTTAGAGGGAGAGACATCTCTATGTTTTCTTGCTTATACGATAACATATTTTAAAAATAATTTTTAAAAGGAAATTAATGTAGCATACATGCTTATGTAAACAGCATTATTTTTTAATATGCTTATAAAAACATACAGTATTTTTAGAACATAAAAGAAACTGGACACATTGGTAGCTTCTTTTGGGGAGAATTGAGTGGCAGCAAAAACAGAGGGGGAGGGATCATTCCTTTTCATCACATATTATGTTGTACAATTTGGGTTCTGAAATATAGGCATAATTTAACTATCTGAACATATAAATAATATATTTTTTAAGCTGAAATTTGATATAAAACAACATCATTTAGAAAGTTTTTGTCATTACTATTTTTCTTAAAGGCATAAGTGAGAATAATTTACTAGTTGTGACAACAGTAATACCACCAGTAGTAACGGCTGAAGCCTGAAGGGTCACACTCAGTTTGGAGTAAAGGAGGAATATGTTCTTAGGGATTTCTAATCTGTTAAATGTTGGGAAAGTCCACGTTGTCTTGTTCCAGAAAGATAAAAGTGATAATCCCATTTTGGTGAAGAGCAACTTCCTGGTATCTTCCAGAATAAAATGTAGTATTAGAAGCACAATGCAGATTTTGGAGAAGCAGGGGTCATCTGGTCTCACTTTCTCTCTAGAACTGGGCAGGCATGTTGCCTCCCAGGCAAGCAGACTCTGAGCAGACTCTTCAGTGTTTCTGTACGAAGAAAATGTGGTTCATCTCTGTGGCTGTTTCTGAGAAGGGAAGTGCTGAGTGTTTGAGGAGCTGAAAACACAGATCACGCTGGAACCAAACTAAATACAAACCTTAAAACAATGAGCCTCTGTCTGAATGCAGGTCTTCTGGCTCCCAGAGTGACAGCTTAGCCAACCCATGTTCTGTGACTGTCCTGAGTTGCAGGGCTGAAGCAAAGAAATCATATCCACACTCACAATTCTCTGCAGTATAGACTCAGTTTATTCTCTCTGTCGCTCTCTCTCTTTCTCTCTCTTTCTCTTTCTCTTCCCACTAGAATATACACAAGAAACTGGTATATGTAAAACTGCATCATGACTGGGAGTCAAGACATGACCCTTGACCTTGCACACCAGGTAACTTGAGCTCTGTTTTTTTTTCATCATCATACTGCAAGATTTCCATTGTCAAGGTTTCCATTTCTTTCCCTTGTTGAGAGAAGTTATCCACAATGTACAAATAAGCAAATGGATTATTGCATGTTCATTGTTTAACAGCCTACCCAAGGATTATTTCATTCATTCTCTAGGCCAGTAGTCAAGACATTTTTTCTGCAAAGGGTCATATGTTATATATTTTAGGCTCTGAGAACCACATATTCTGTCACGACTATTCAGCTCTGCCTCAGTAGCACAAAATCAGCCACAGGCAACAAATAAACAAATGGGCATAGCTTTGTCCAAAAGGAACTTTATTTACAAAACCAAGTGCCCAGTGGAGTTTGGTCTACTATAATTTGTCAACCTTTGCTCTAGTTTAGGAAAGTAAACTTTATTTGCTTTGCTATTTGCACTTGACTGGGCTCAGCCTCTGTGAATTTACCAATTACCTTAATTAAAATGTTGATCCTATAGAAGTGAAAATTATTTTTTTTCTGATTGAATAGACAATCCCAAAGGTTATGATTTTATTGCCCAATAGATCTTTAAACTGTTCTGCCTCTTACTTCAAAAGTAAAATTTTATTTTCATATGCCTTACCTGATGGACGATATATACTCTTATCCCTCAAAGGCCCTTTGAACCAGGTGTGCCATATTTCTGGATGAGTTATATAAGTGAACTAATGTTAATTATATTAGTTCACTTAAGCTAGTGAACTAGTTAATAAGTATTGAACTATATCCTATATTTATATAACCATCATAGTTTTATCTTTCTGACAACTAAATATTACAATTCAGATTTCAGGCAAACACACCCGCATTCTATACGTGATACCAAGAATAAATAGCACAAGCACCTAGGAGGGAAAAAGGCAGGCATGTTGGGTGAAGCCCTTCTCTTCTCCTTCCAGATAAGCTCATGAGTTTTCTATGAGATGACATTGGTCTTATCTAGATTCCTGATGCATCCTCCTGGGAATTCCTATGTCTTTAGAAACAGTGGTCAGAAAAACACATTTTTACATTAATAAAATGAGGCAACTCACCAATATAAAGCTCTGAGGTACTTACTTTTCAGCTCTGCTATTCTATAGTAACTACTGCTTGTAGCAAAAATGATTCCTCAGAATCCTTCTATTGTATGCACTCCATCCACGCATAGGAGAGTTCAACGAAGTGAAGAAATGATGGGCTCAATTAAGGAAAAGAGCATATGCCAGTTGTCTGAAATCTTTTGAGTTTGAAATGGAAAATAATGTTATTTTGATGACTACTTTAAAAACTAGAAGAAATTTTATTAAAAATGAACTCTGATTTAGCCCTGAATTTTACACACCATCAAGGTCAGATTGATTTTAGGGAACTTTCCAAACTGCACTAGTATACTGCCATCTTTTTTCAAGTGTGTAACTTCAAAAGCTCTCTCCTGGTTCATGCTATGTCTCAAGCATCATTTCTGTAGAGATAACTTAGTTCTATCTCTATTTCTCGGCTACATTATTATTCCAGCATCAGTCTTCCTTTTGCAAAGATCTTTGACCATCTCTCTTTTCCCCAGACTTGTTCTTCTTCCTGTCTTGTCCACACTATGGTACTCCCATCAAATGGCCTTCTTTGCTCAAAACCTTTAAAACTTCTTGGACATTTCCCTTCCCTTTACCAGCAACCCTAACATCCACTCAGCAGCAGAATCTCATTAGTGCTCCTGCACTCTCACCCACAGTTCACTGGTACAGGTTTCCTTAGCTTCACTTTCTTTCAGCTGCTCAATGCCTGGTCGGCTCCTTTCTCAGAGCCCCACTCATTCCATTAATAGAGCATGGAGACACAGACTTCTTTTTCAAAAAAAAAAAAAAAAAACAAACAGATTTACTGGTGCTTCCATTTCATACCCTAATCAAAAACTGTTGACTATTTCTTATTACTAGGCAAATGAAATCCAAATCCAAGACCCTACCTAACCTCCATACCAATATTGCCATCACTGATTCATTTCAACTGCCCCAAGTCCTTGTCCACTCCTTTCTGTCTCCCTGAAATATATTTTACTGCAGCCTTCCCTTGCACTACTATATTTTTGCAGATCCCAACCTTGTCTAAAGGTCTCTCCAATTACCCCAAATAACATTTGCCTTCTGCAACACCCATCATCTTTCACTGGTTCTCTCTCATATTCTTAAACTTCTTAAGAATGGGTAAGCGGGGGTGTGTGTGGTAATAAAATGACAAGTTTTCAGTTGGCACCCCAACATTGACATTTGTCGCCTCTGTGACCTTTACCAACTGACTACATGGCTCTGTGCCTCAACTATTCTATTATCTGTAAAATCTTAGGACAACAGCCTTTACCTCTCCAGACTCATGTAGATATAAATGAGTGAAACTGACCCACAATAAATATCATTTACATGGATCTTATAACACTAAGTATTGAATATCTGAGTTTGCCTTTTGGTTAAAATTATTTCATGGAGACCTGTTTTGGTCATCCAATATCCTTCTTTTGGTAACAGCCTTCTGGAGAATTATTTCCTTTCATTAGGTCCAAGCTGGTGAAGCTGTAAATCAAGGTACCTGGCCTCCCTTGCCAACCTTGTGGGCACATTATTTTAAGCTGGACAAATTGGACTTTCTGTCCAGGGACTTGGTACCTTGAGCTGAGTAATGAAAAGTTAAAAAAATGGGGATATCTTTATTCCAAAATTCCAACACTGGACCCCCAACAACACAGTTGCACAGTTGCTCTTACTGAGATTACTAGAATGCCTGGTTCCATCCTTTCTAATGTTTCTTTCTTTTCATTCCCTTTATGCTCATAACTTGCTACACAGTCCCCCAGCCCCTCCTGTAAATCTCTTTTCTTCTTGAGTTAGCAAAATTTAATTCCATTGCTTACAACCAAAGAACCTTAATCCAGGATTATGTCATCTACCAAAATGGAGATAGCCAAAGCCCAATATCTGGCACTTAAAATTCTCGGTAAATCTTTGTGATATAAAAAAATTATTAAACCTCCATCTGCCTTGTTGATATATACTATAGTTTAAGTTCATTCTCTTAATTCCATTAGAAATCAGAATTGTTTCATGTTTTATTTGCTTCCACTCTAAAAAATAAATGTTTATGCTCATTTTGTTCCAAAAATAAGGTGACTTAATTTACATTCACATAGAAAATTGAAACAAAGAAGGAAAAGTTAAAATGAAGGGTTTTTTTTTTCCAAAAAGAGTTATACAACAAATTTAAAAGTCCATAATCCTGACCATCATATTAATTGGTTTCAAACATTTCATTTCTGATCTATTATTTTCTACTCTGGTTTTCCCTTAGACTCACCTGGGAAGATTTTTTTTTTTTTTTTTAATATATGCAACTAGCTCTCACTACAGACCAGTTTTATCTGAAGATCTAGGTGTAGAACCTGGGATGCAAATATGTTTTAAAATGTATCAGGTTAATTCTGATGCACAATAAGGGTTGAGGGCTTGAGACCCCAGGATCCACTCAATCATGCAAGATGCTTAAAATGGAACGTTGCTCTTCATGTGATACTTGTGAAGTGTAGAAAACCTTAAACTTTGTCTGGATTTGGGAACAAAAATGTGAGCATGAAGCTTCAGTAAAATAAACTCTCTTGAAAAACACTAATGCTCTACAATTATTTTGCCATCAAAATAAAATAGCGCCAAGTACATGGCTTCTTCCAAGTAACAAATCTTTAAAACCAAAGTGAAATTTTGAAACCACTCCTTCAAATAGCATCTGTCCGGTAGACAGATGGCATGTTTTATTTCATTTCCCGTTTCTACTTGGTGGAGTTCATGGGATATTTTGAGAATCAATGAGTAATTAAGAATTGGGTGCCAATTTAGGTATTTGATTTGGAAATTGAGTCTTTGAAAACCATCAATTCCAAATATAGGGCAAACCCTCCTTATTATGCTATCCCAGAAACTGGTAATAAGAACACTCTAAAAATATTTAGAAATGCAGGAGCCAGCTTTTCTGGGCTGCAGGTGGAGGATACACAGCTGCCAGGAAATGGAAGACACCTGCTATGTCCCTGAGTACCCTTTGGCGGGTAGGGGATGGACAGTACAATAGGGTCTCCTGTAGTATTAATCTGGGTACTAAATAGTAATAAATAAATGTGATTTAAGAGCATTGCACAGTAGTCCTTGGTAGTAAGGAATCAAGAGTGGTAGCCCTAGGCAACTTCTGTTAAATGTAAAGAATGCTGGAAAAGTTATATACCTGCCATTACCAGTTAGTAACACCTTAGGAGACATTACTTCATCAGACACATGATCAACTCCTTGTTCTAGCGAGTTCAGCAGATGTCTGTAGAAATCTGCAGTCTATGTGACATTGTGCTAGGCTGACAGGCATCAACCTGAGACTAAGGTGTGAAAAAGGATCACTTGAAAATGTTATTTAAAGGCAGATCTCTGAGACTCTGCTTCAAATATTCTGATTTACTAAAATTGTAAAGGAATTGGGAATCTGCACTTTATCAAGCATTCCAGGGGTACTTTTGTTACAAGTGGTCTGTGGGCAACACTTGGAGAAATCAATGATGATTAATAGCGTGCCTCCATTAAGGAAACTTAATTTTGGGGAAAAGGAGTATTCAGAAACCTGAGCAAAGTAGGATCTGGCAGGGGTTTCGGCCTCAAATAAGAGCCTCTTAGAACAGGAAGTGATAGGTAAGTCCAGATTGCAAGATATTCCAGAGGGTAGGGGAAAACCAAAGGGAGGAGAGGTGAGCAGTTGCTAGGAACAAACCTCAGAATTACAAAACTGTTCCTAAGATCTATTCTGGGGAGGAGAGCAGTTTGGGAAGTAAAAGATCATAAGAAAATACTGGATCAGCCAACATTGACCAAATGTAACTCCCAGTCAGCATTGCACCAGGTGGCCGAGGCGGGCGGATCACGAGACCAAGAGATCGAGACCATTCTGGCCAACGTGGTGAAACCCCGTCTCTACTAAAAGTACAAAAAATTATCCTGGCGTAGTGGCGCGTGCCTGTGGTCCCAGCTACTCGGGAGGCTGAGGCAGGAGAATTGCTTGAAACTGGAAAACAGAAGTCGCAGTGAGCCGGGATCACCACTGCCCTCCAGCCTGGCGATAGAGCGAGACTCTGTCACAAAAAAGAAAGAAAGAAAGAAATATCACTGTCACTAATAGGTAGCTGGAGCCCGTAGGCTAGGTGCGTGGACTAGGGCAGTGATTGCTCAGGTATGCTGGTTATATCTGAGGTCACCTGGGAGCTTTGATAAATGCTGATGCCAATGCTCCATGCCGAGAGTTTCTGATACAATAGGTTCGGGTATAATCTGAGCCTTTGTGTTTTTTCAGTGCTCTCGGCAAGAATTGATAACAAATGCTCTAGAATAGCGCTTCTCAAACTTTAGGAGGTACCAGAACCACCTGAAGAGCTAATAGAGAACACAGGCCCAGGATTCTTGAGGTGGAACAGGGCCTGTCCTCGTGTTTACCAAGTGCCCCAGGTGATTCTGATACCTGCCAATTTTGAGAACCACTGATCTTGAGTGAGACTGTCTGAATTTAAACTGGGCTTCACCACCATCAACTGGATACCCTGGGGCAAGTTAAACACCCCATGGGCTCCATTTACCATGCTTGTAAAGCCAGGATAGTAGGAGAACGCTGATGAGGGATGAATGTGAATGGCCCTGGAGATTCTTCTCCCTTTTGGTGAGCTTGGTGGAGAGTGGGCTCAGCAGCTCAGTTATCGCAGTAGAAGAATAGGCTGATACCAGCTTCAGCCCCTTCTGCCCTCCTCTCACATGGCCACTTACCCTAGAAGGGGCTTCTGTTGTTTCACAATCTTGTAGATGTTCGCTGTATATTCTCTCCCAACCCTGACTCCCACCACAATGATGTACAATCATAATTTTTTAAACTTCAGTGTGCATTGAACCACTTGGAAGACTTGATAAAACACAGATTTCTGGCCCCACTCCCAGAGTTTCAGAGTCTGACAATGGCCCAAGAATTTGCATTTCTAACAAGTTTTCAAGTAATGCTGATGCTAACCTAATGTATACCCTGGAAACCACTGAAGTACAACACTCTGAGGATGGAGCTCCTCTCTGCAGAACCATTGGCTGTGCTTAAGCTGTAGGATAATGAAAATATGAGGATTGTGCAAACTCTGCTACTCCTCTAAGATTTCTCCCAATAATCTCTTTTATGTTTGCACTGCAGAATGCTAATGGTATGTATGTCCATCACTATAGTGGGTATTTCCCATGCTAGCACCTGTAAAATTGTTTAGAAATGAACCTAACAAATAGTCTGGGCCCTTAAATGAAAGACAACATTATTTTTAATTTGTCAAACCCATCTTGATCACCTGTTATGTGCTGGATATTTGACTAGATGCTGCAATTATTATGATGAATGAAACACATTCCTTGCATACTAGAAATTGATAGTCCCAAAGAAAATAAAAGCATGTTCACAAATAATTACAATGCTATAAAATACACAACAATATAAAAAAATCTCTGGTATGGGCAGGCTCCCATTAAGTTACTTATCATTAGGGAAGTGCAAAGGCAATAATTTACCAGTATTTTTGCTATCACCCAACTCCCACAGGGGATGTCAAAATCCACCCCCTCCCCTCCCAACTCTCCCTACCCCTGACTTCCAGTACCCACTGCAGAGAAGTGCCGCACATGTATAGTATTAGGCTGCATTCAGTTCATCAAAGGTAAACATAGTGGAGAAAATAGCATCTGTGAAATATCTACTAGATGTGGTTTCATCCTAAATTATTTCTTCCCATACTCGAGATGCTTGAAGTTTTAATCATTTTTGTTATCATTTGATATTTACATGGAATCTTTTCTCAAAAAACCACCACGACTTTTTCAAGTATTATCTTCCAACGTCACATTCCTCAGCAATTAAAAAGAGTCACTGGTGTCCTCATTTTCGTGAAGGGGGCAAGAGATGGAGAGACATTAAGCAGTTCACCCCAGAGCAGGGGCCAGAAACCAGAACTTTCGAATCAAAGGAACAAGGACTTCGTCTCCTGCTGTGTCATAAGAAGTGAAAGATATATACTCACCATGGGGCACATGCCTCACTCATTAACCCCCTCCACGAACAACCTAAGAGTGCCCAAAGGGACAACAATTTGGAGCACAAAATAATAATAAGTAAAAGCAGAGGCAAGGTGTATTTTTCAGAAATCATGACATCATTGGAGACAGGCATAGTGTTCTCTTCACAGGGTCATCACCAACAGACTGCTTTAAACGGAGATATAAATATCCATGTTCATTCATGGGATATAGCAGCTTCTACTACCTGACTCCTGCTCCTTCCAAGAAGTGTTTATTCTTACTCAATGGCCTTCAATAATGTTTAACAAATGGTCTGGGCTGGACCACCCAGCTGCTGGTTAGAAGACAGAAACAAGCATTCCCAGGGCTTGTGTTTTTCTACCCTGACAAGGTTGGAAAAGAATGAGTACTGTATGTTAAAATATCAGGGCTTTTCTCATTTAAAATAAACTGCAGCCAGAGTCTTACAACATAAATGTTAGTAAGTCTAGAAGAATTGGACAGGCAAATGGTCGAGTTTTCTCTCTCAAATACTTTGCTATAGCAGCTATCTACTAGATACACTACTTAATCAGAGGTAAAAATAAGGCCCAGGTCAGCCAACGTCCTGCTTGAATGTCCAGGAAAATCCAACTTTCTCATTTCCCAGTTTATCAAAGAGCAGCCAGAAATTCAGCTTTTCAGCCTTGTTACCTAGAATATTTTCTGTCAAATGTGTTCATTTCCAGGAAATCCTACAAATATTTACAATTTGAGATCACTTAGGAATAACATTTTCTAGATGCTGATGGAAAACACATCAGACTTGATTTGAACCATATCAACTTCTACACTGAGTCAGAACATCTTCACTTTGAGATACGTTTGTAAAACCCCAAAGCAAGTCATTGGGAAGCTTGGAAAGGGAGTAGAATAAAAGCCTTATATTTGGGGAAGTCCAGTAGTATTAAGCTAAGAATATGGTCAGATTTTTCTATCTCATGGTCATCCCATATTTGAAGGAATTATATTAGCATAATTTCTGGATTTCTACACTAACTCCAATTCAACTAAATAACTGAAAATAAGAATTTATACCCCTTAGGCCCAGCATAATCACAGGCAGCCAATACCTGCCTGTGTAAATAATCCCATCACCATTATTTTTATGATTATGTAACTTACGAACATTCACATAATGCCTACGAGGATCTCTGTCCAGAGAAAACCCCTACCCAGGTAAATTATGGCTGAATTTCCAACAGGGAAAACTGATAAAGTCCACTGTCTTGTCACCTTGGGTCATCATTAATATAACCACTACTAGACCCAGAAGAGAGATATTCTCAAGGTGTTTGACGTTGGATCATTTTGATCAACATCCTGACTAGATCTCTGATGTTCACAAAAGACTGAAGTTACCCAGCAAAGGGCAGGGCAGTGGTATTCTGTTTCCTTCATCTACCTGCATAACTCAGAGCTTTAGTAGAGTTAGCTATGGCCATTGGGGGTGAAGGCACTAAGGGAGAAATGAAACCAAGTTAAACATTCACAGTCCTAGGAAATTATGCTCCTGTTATGACAGAGATGTCAGACTGCTTTATTGTGCAAATTCTTCATTGGATTTATTGTTTGTGGCTTCCTGGGAATGATAACAACTTCCCAAGATTATCTCAGCAAAATACATTTCTGAATAAAACTCTTGTAAATTACAAAATAATTTCTTCTTTCACACTTGTTCAAAACTCTCTTTACCTTAATAGATGTTATGATGGTGAGAATCAACCTTTTTAATTTAGCAAATTTTCCTCTTAATTCAGGTAGGTTGTAGTTGGAGGTTGTAAAGCAGATGAATACGACAGCAGTAACTTTACTTAAGCATACCTTGAGAATGAGACTATGGTCTAAGAAGAATGTGCATTTACAGTTCAAGCTAAGGAATCCAGGATTGGACAATCCAGAGATTCCTTCTTTATCTATGAGGAACATCTGAACCCTCAGCCCATCCCATGTAATGTAGACCATACAGGGGATTGAGCTCTTTGTTTTGGACCACATGAAGGTTTCCAGCTGGAGACTGTTACGGGGAGGGTGCTAAGTGATAATGCTATATAAACTGCATGCTTTTTAGAAGTGGTAGAAGTTCTCCTGTCCAGCCCATCACCACTGGACATTCTTATATGTAAGGTCCCTGCCTTCTTTGCTAACTCTGGGTCTCTTCTTGAGCCTCTTGAACCCATCCCTATTGAAGCCAATAGGGGTCTGGCACGACAAAGATCACCACTTTGTAAACATGCTTAGCCATTTTTTGACTTTAGTATCAACTCATTAGCAGAAAATGGGCCTTCCTGCACATCTTGACTCTCAAGAGTATCTATGGTCTACATCCTACCATGCTCTACAAATATAGCACCTCCAAAGACAGAGGGTTATGGAAAAGCAAAACAAGCTAATAAAAAGGAAACACAGGTTCTTATTGCTTGAGTATTGGTTTAAATGAGAAATTTGAGGATAAGAGAGGCCTATAGCATGGTCTCACCTTGAAAAACAAGTCATTAAAAATACAGAGTAGCACGCCCACCAGACTTTCTGTATCCGTCAGGATCCAGAATTGAATCTTGTTTCTGATTCAACCCCCTCATTAAGCCAAGATGCTCATTTTACAGTGTTCACCTTATACATGCCACGGAATGAGCCACATCTATTTTCTTAATTGAAGAGTTTTCTATGAAAGTACAACAAGAGAGCTACTTTTAACACTCAACAGTCCCCTTGCTTTCTGGAGGCACTGTATATTCTTAATTAGACTCAGATAAAGAAAGAAATTGTATCATAGACCTATCTCAAAATGCAAAATGGTAGCTTCTAGCTCTTATTCTATCCAGTGGCCAAAATTTAGTAAACCTAGGATGCTATTTCTTTGAATTCTGTTAAATGACTGGTTCTCAACCTTGGCCACCCACTAGAATCATCTCAGGAGATTTCAAAAATCCCACTGCCCACACAACCTCAGATCATTTAAGTAGGACTCCTGGGGGTCACCAATGGGATTCAGGAAATGTGAGTCTCACTGGTAGCCCCAGGAGTCCTATTTAAATGCACAACCAAGATTAAAAAGTAATATATTAAACCAGTGGTTCTCAAACTTTAATATATATAAGAACCACCTAGAGGACATGTTAAAATACAGATTGCTGGGCCCCAACCCCAGAGTTTCTGATGCTGTGGGTCTGGTGGAAAGCCCCAAGATTTGTATTTTCAACAAGTTCTCAAGTGATACTGGACCAAGCTGTTAACACAGAGAACGTACTTTGGGAATGAATGTCTTACATGAATATGTTGATCTGAGCATTTTAGACAGGGAAATAAAACATTTTACATATTTACATTTTAGAGCAATTGGTATAATACAACTAGCCATTTTAACAGCAATATATAATCTTTAATTTGGCAAACTAATGGAAATACCAGTGACAGTGCCAAAGACCAAGACTTAATGGCTTCTCTTCCCTCACAATTATACAAGAAACCCAACTCATAAAATATAACTGAGAAGTTTAAACAAACCACTTATATGGTACTTAGGTGAAATTGTAACCCTTGTAAAATGCTGTAGATTATCATCAATTTCGTGATGTATCTGCTTTATTTCATCCAATTCACTTGAAAATTTGAACAGCTAGAACATTAGAGAAAGGGAACTGCATAATCACACCTTCATTAACAAAAAGGCAATAATTTAAAATACGTATCTAGTTCATAATATTTATCTCATTTCTTAGAAAAGAGCTTTCTTCCAAATCTTCAAGAACACTCAACATTTCTGCTCTCCATATCAGCGAATAGTCATCACACTCATACATCATGGGATAATCATACACCTTGGCATCATTGTATCAAATTCATTTTTCCCTTTTGAGGTTTTAATTTTTGCTACCTGGGTATGTATATACCAATGCCCTTATAAAATAATTTTTTCAAACTTGTATATGGATGTTTATTTCAGGTTTCTGCATAGTGGAAAAAGACTGAAAACAACACAAATGTTCATCAACAATAGAATGATAAATGATGGCGTATTTATATAATGAAGTATTATAAAACAACAAATTAATTAATGTATCACATAAAACCATGACAAATCTCATAGATGTACTGTTGAGTCAAATAAGCCATACATAAAATAATTCATGCTTTATGTTTTCATTTGTATGAAGTCCTAGAACAAATACAGCTAATTTAAAGCCCTAAAATTTAGATGCATGGCTGTGTATGAGGGGAATATTGACTGAAAGGAAGCATGACAGAGACTTCTGTGATGCTAGAAAAGTCTACATCTTATTCTAGGTGGTAAGTGGATGTCTATTATGTAAATATCAACTATGCTTATCAGTTACAGTTATGAGTACACTTTCTATGTTATAATGTAATTAACCATTTTAATTTTAAAATGGCATTAATATGACAAATTGCTCTTTGTGAAATATTCCTCAAACCCAAATGTGAAAGCTGCCCACATGCTAGAATGTGGTAATTATTCATGACAGGACTAATATATAAAAAATCCCAAAATTCTTGCTCATAAAGTCAAATGTGAAAAGTTTCCATCTAAAGATTATTTATTTTCTCTTCTTTTAAAGTCCCATTAAAATAAGAGTAAGGTGTAAAATGCTATCAATCAAGGGCAAAGAGAAGGCAGAAAACAGATGAAGGATGGTAACTACGTTAGCAGATACAGAGGAGATAGGGAAAATGGGAGGGATAATTTTACCTGAAGAACCCTAGAAAGGGATGGCACTCAGAGATACCAGTAGGGTGGTTAAAGTAGAAGAGTCAGGATGTAAGGGTCAACAATAAGTGGATTATTAACAAAAGTCTGTATATAGGATGATGGAAACCAGATTTCTAGCTCCCATGCAAGTGGTAAAAAGTTTATTCTCTAAAGAAACTCAGTGGCTTCAACAAAAAATACTCTTTGCATACTAGCATGAGTCCGCTACCTAAATGTTCTGCTCACTTTTCAAATAATCACTCTAATGTGATCCCACCAGCCTAAAAGCCCACCAAAGTATGCAAAGTTGCCAGTAAGTTTTAGTGTCTCACTCTTGATATGAAACAGGTAACCAAGAACTACCAGACACTGTAATATGCTCCCAGCTTAAAAAAGAGAGACCAAAATAAGCAGGAAAAAAAATTAGAATGTTTAGGGAGTCCAGAAAACATAAAGCAAAACTTTGTAAGAAATGTTAGTTGTTTGGCACTGTGGAGAATAAATTTTTATATTCATATATAAATTAATGTATCACATAAAAACATGACGAATCTCATAGATGTATTGTTGAGTCAATAACAGTATTTTTTTAATAATGGAGGATAAATAATTTTTTGAAATTTAGAATTACCAAATTCATTCATCCAAAAGTAGCTCATGAAGATAATATCAAGAAAACTTATTAAAATATAGAGAAAAAGAGAATAGAAACAAAAATATGAGACAAATAAGAGATTTGTGAAATTAATATAAGAAGTGGACATTTCAGATGGAGAGAAAAAGGAAAAAAGAGAAAGTATTTTTAAAATCATATGAGAAATATGATGAGAGGTAAAGGACATACATTTGTAAGTGGCAAAATCCAGGACAATAAAGGATAATAAAATAAAAAGATCACACCAATGCACATCAACATGAAGTTTAAGAAAAATCCAGGATTAGATGGGTTTATGAAATAAAGTGAGGATGTCTATGAACCTGATCTACAAAAAAAAAAAAAATACTGGCAAAACAAGTAAAACCAGTAATTTCAGAACTCTTAAACTAACAAAATTTCTTATCTAAAAGAGATGACTAAATTTCAGTAAGACAGCGGACTGTGTGGCATTGAACTTGCCACCACACTTTCTCTCACCAGTTCAGTGGCACAGTAGCGATGAAAAGCCAGAAGCCTCACAGCAAAAGAGGACTGGCATCATTTGGCGCTCCATTAAAAACCCTATCCTCAAAGTACAGACAGTATTTTATCCACACTAGTGGTTTCCCAGAAAATCTCTATTTCTAGGCTATGGTTATTTTATTTCACTCAGAGCTCAACTCAGAAAAGTCCTATCTGTGGAGATTAGTGGAAAGAATCACAATCTGCTAGCAACATTGTAGATGCCTAAGGCTGTGATTCCATTTAGGAAAAGCTAGATCCTGCCTAAAAATCCAAAAGGAAGTCTTGAAGAACTTGAGGACCAGAGGGAATTTTGAAAAGCTCCAGCATATTCCTAGGGATTTGGAAGAGCTTTTGCATACCCAGTGCTGTGTATAGTTAAAAGCCTGGGGAAGTATAAGACCTCAGTCATTCAACTCTGGCTGACCTTGAGGACTCCCACAGCAGGAAGTGAAACCTAAAGCTGTCTTATAAACATCCCCTTTAGCAAAGGGTAATAGACATAAAGGTAAAGCATTTATGAAAATCTTTTGACCAATTACTGGCTTCCTACTAAATTATACTGACCAAGTGGTAACTCCTAGGAAGCCAAACTAAAAAATAAAAACAAAAACCAAAACTTAAAAAAAAAAGCAAGCAATTAAGCTACATTAATTTAAATTTAAACTACATTACATTAAATTAAGCAGACAAAAACTGGATTTAGCAAACAAAAACTTTAAATCAGCTATTTTAAACACTTTAAATAAACTTAAAAAGCCATTTCTGAAAAATTAAGGGAAACTATGACAATGATGTCTTACCAAATAGAGACTAATAATAAAGAAACAAATCCTATTTTAAAATAACCAAAGAAGAATTCTGTTAGAGTTGAAAAAGACAAAAACTAACACGAAAAATTTACTCAATGGTTTAAGAATTGAAGTGTCAGAAAAAAATAATTAACTTGAATATATAGCAAAGGAAATTATCTAGTCTGAGGAACTTTTTAAAAAGAATAAAGAATAAATAACTAGAGCTACACACATCTGTATGACACCATGAAACATACCAACATACATATAATGAGAGCCCCAGAAAATGAAAAAAAAAAAGAAACAAGAAGAAAAAAAATGGAAAAAAACTAATGGTCAAACCCTCAAATTTGATGAAAACATTAATCTACATATCCAAAAAGCTCAATGAACTCCAAGAAGAATAAACTCACAAAGATCCACATCTACACACATTATAGATACACTGACAAAGGGCAAAAAAAAAAAAAAAAAAAAAAAAAAAACTTTACGAGAAATTATGGATGGCCGCACGAACATGGGGCCCACCC